>QVTF01021314.1:40000-47500 GCA_003573665.1 Oxygymnocypris stewartii
CTGCAGGGGTTTGTGGTGAACACAACTCAATGCTCTCAGGGTCTGAACGGTGAGATTCACTGCCTCAAACACCACCACCATATTCAACAAGGACGCATTAAACTAGTGGACGACCGATATATCGCCAAGGCCGACATATCAGGCAATATTTGGTATTTTTCAAATATCGGCATCGGCCCATACGGTTTTCTGATTATTTTGACGGCGCGACTGACTTTTATTTTGAAGACGTGGCTGTCTACTATTTTGACGTGCGGACGACTTTTATTTTGATATAGATATCTATATAGAAAACGGTTATTTTACATTGTAATAATATTTGTAGGTTTAATATTTCTTTGATCAAATAAATGCAGCTTCGGCAAACATTAAAAAAATCTGACCGACCCCGAACTTTAGAATGCGTTTAATCTCTCCCTGTAATTTCTCAGATGAAATATTAAATATGTGTTTTAATCTCTGCGTGTCGTCAGACTCGGAGATGCAGGCGTTCTATCTGAAGTCTGTGAGGAGTCCAGCGCTTCAGAACCGGGTCCGAATGACGTATAAACCCAAACATGACGTGGATATTTTCTCACAGGTGAGCCGGAGTCGCTTCAGTGACGATCCCGAAATTACAATCATCATATCTTGTTTTGGTTTCCATCTAAATATTCAAATTCAACTTATGCGCAAAACTGAAATATGGCATGAAACGTATGTGAATAAAGCAGCATCTAACGAGTCAGAGAAGCGGTTTTAATTGTGTTTGTGCTGCCGGGCAGATCCCAGAACAGGACGAGACGTACGGCGAGGACAGCTTTGTGGTTGATGGGAGTGAGGATGAGAGCGGGGGGGATGATGAAGAGCGTGTGGAGGTGGTCCATGAAGACTCATACGTGGACGGGAGGAAACAGTACGCCACGCGCCGCAGAGTCCAGATCCGACAGATCCGAGCGGAGAACGGGACGAGCAAGCGCTCGCGGATCGTGCGGCTCCAGGACTCCAGCGAGGAGGAGGAGGAGGAGACAGACTCTGTGTTTAAAGAGCTGCCGCGGCTCCAGAGCGGCTCCAGCGCGACGGAGCGAGACGACAGGAAGCGGCAGAGACCAGACGAGCTCCACTTCCTCCCGGAGAAACCGGTGCGAGTCACATGATCTCACAGCAGCTCTGTGTGCTTCAATTAAAGCTGTAACCTAACTAGGGCTGGGCCATATGCAAATATAGATATATAATATTTTATTTTATTTTCTCATAATGTGTGCCCAATTCAAGATAACAATTTTGATATTTTCACATTTTACTAGTCAACAACAACAACACAAATACGTAATTACAACATGATTCAAGTAACATATGTGACCCTGGAGCACAAAACCAGAAATTGAGATTGAGAAATTGAGATTTATGCATCATCTGAGAGCTGAATAAATAATATTTCCATTGATGTATGGTTTATGTTTGGACAATATTTGAAAATCTGGAATCTGAGGGTGCAAAAAAATCTAAATATTGAGAAAATCATCTTTAAAGTTGTTCAAATTAAGTTTTTAGCAATGCATATTAAGAATCAAAACAATTTTTATGATGGGAAATCATAGTCAATATTTTAAAATCTGCATTTTACATTTTAGAGGAGATTAAAATACCTTCTTATCATTTGTGGTTTCATCAGATAATGATATTTAAGAAAACTAAACCGATTTGTGTTAATGTCACTGCTGTGACACAGAATTGGCCGATTTCAGAAAGTAATAATAAAGTGATTGAGTTCACCCAAAAATGAAACCAAACAGTCGACGGCAGCCATTGACTTCCATTGTATTTTTTCCCATATTATGAAAGTCAATGGCTGCCGTCAACTGGTTCCCAACATTCTTCAAAATATCTTCTTTTATGTGCAACAGAAGAGACAACTTTAGGGAGAGTAAATATTTATTTTTGAGTGATCTATTCCTTTATTGTGTTGTAATATTAATATCTCCATCACAGCACTCTGAATCATAATCATATCACAGATGTATATCAGCTCCTATATTGTATCGCCGGGTAAAAGAATTGACGTAAAATCAAGTCACATTTATTTCTAAAACACTTTATCTCAAAGCAGCTCTACAGAAGACAATAGTCATAATTCATATCAAGTGTTGAGCTCGTCTGATAGCGTCAGTGCAGTTAAATTATGAATATTAATTGTCTTTTAAACCGCAGTTGAAGCGCTGCTGGTGTCTGATGGATGCTGTGTTTCCGTCTGCAGGGGACTGCGCAGGCCGCAGACGCTCCTCGGAGAGTGCTAGTGGACAGCGGCGGGTCAGAGGTCGTGTCCTGTCTGCAGGGGACTGCGCAGGCCGCAGGCGCTCCTCGGAGAGTGCTAGTGGACAGCAGGGGGTCAGAAGTCGTGTCCCATCTGCAGGGGACTGCGCAGGCCGCAGACGCTCCTCGGAGAGTGCTAGTGGACAGCGGCGGGTCAGAGGTCGTGTCCCGTCTGCAGGGGACTGCGCAGGCCGCAGACGCTCCTCGGAGAGTGCTAGTGGACAGCAGGGGGTCAGAGGTCGTGTCCCGTCTGCAGGGGACTGCGCAGGCCGCAGACGCTCCTCGGAGAGTGCTAGTGGACAGCGGCGGGTCAGAGGTCGTGTCCCGTCTGCAGGGGACTGCGCAGGCCGCAGACGCTCCTCGGAGAGTGCTAGTGGACAGCGGCGGGTCAGAGGTCGTGTCCCGTCTGCAGGGGACTGCGCAGGCCGCAGACGCTCCTCGGAGAGTGCTAGTGGACAGCGGCAGGTCAGAGGTCGTGTCCCGTCTGCAGGGGACTGCGCCGCCCGCAGACGCTCCTCTGAGAGTGCTAGTGGACAGCCGCTGCATCAGCGGGGGGTCAGAGGTCGTGTCCCGTCTGCGTCTGCGACACGGCCTGCAGGTTCACGTCTGCTCTCTGATCAGCTCAGACTTCATCGTGAGCAACCGCATGGCTGTGGAACGGCAGAGCGAGTCCGAGCTCGCTGGCGTCCAGAACCGCAGACGTCTGCAGGACCGAATGCAGCGGCTGCAGGGGGCGTTCGAACGCGTGTGTGTGATCATCGAGAGGGACCGCGCCAAACCCGGTGAGAACCGACACAAGCACTTAAAGCATGAAATAACTTCTCGTTTATAAATGCATGCTTCTTTTTAACTGTGAGAACTTGTTTGTGAAAGTTTCATCTATGCATGTTTAGTTTTTAGTTTTTAATCAAAATCACACAATCTTAACACTGCAGTGAATGGGTGCCGTCAGAATGAGAGTCTGATAAAAAACATCACAGCACTCCAGTCCATCAGGTAACATCTGGAGAAGACAAAACCTAAATATTTAACTAAAATACCATAGAGTTCATAATCTATAATAACTCTTCCTGCAGTGAAACGTGTTCTGAATCAGGAGAGAAATCTGCACCGATCAAAACAGCTCTAAACTAATATGTGGCTGGATTCTGATGCACTTTATGCATCATTCTGATGCACAGTTATTATGGATTATGGACTCTATGTATTTTGGTTAAAAATGTGGATTATTGTGATGCTTTTATCAGACTCTCATTCTGACGGCACCCATTCACTGCAGTGAGGTTTTCTCTCATTAGTCATTTAGAATGGATTAGTTTCTTATAAACACAGCGTTTGGTTTAAACCAGACAGTTCCGTCTCTATTTCTCTGGACTGTGTGAGTGTTTTCTGTCGTGTGAGTGTGGTCATGTGTCCTGTGAGTAAGGTCATGTGTCGTGCGAGTGTGGTCATGTGACGTGTGAGTAAGGTCATGTGTCGTGTGGGCATGGTCATGTGACGTCGGTATGGTCTGTGGTTCTCAGGCGAGACGAGGCGAGTGTTTCAGCGCAGCCGCTCTTACGATGGGACGCTGGTGGCGCTGGTGAAGGCCGGCGTGAGGCTGCTGGTCAGCGATGGTCCAGACGACACCGCCGCTCTTCTGGCCGAGCTCGCGCAGGTGGAGCGGAGGAAAGGTCAAGCCGTCGGCGTGCCCCTAGAGGTCAGAGGTCACCGGCAGCAGGCTCTCCAGTTCTACCTGACGCTGCCTCGCGTGAGCTACGTCAGCGCGCTGAACATGTGCCATCACTTCAGCTCCGTCAGTCACATGATCAACAGGTGCGCTCAGTGATTTCACCCCCCCGCTGCTGAGAAATATAGTGCAGCGATTCGCTATTTCATTAATAAAAGTCAGCCGTTTCTGAGCCAAACTACAATCTCTGTGCATTAATATAAGCAGCTTATTAATATAGAATTATTAAACTGACGTTAAATGCTATTAATGCATATCTGCATAAATATATTATATATATTAGTGCTGTCAAACTAATCCAAAATAAAAGTTTACTGTATATATTTAATATGTATATATAAATACACACATAGTATATATTTAGAAAATATATATTATAAAAATCATTTGACAGCACTAAAATATATATATATGTGTGTGTTTGTGAGAGAGAGAGTGTGTGTGTGTGTGTGTGTGTGAGTGAGAGAGTGTGTGTGTGAGAGTGTGTGTGTGTGTGTATGTGTGAGAGAGAGTGTGTGTGTGTGTGTGTGTGTGTGTGTGAGAGAGAGAGAGAGTGTGTGTGAGTGAGAGAGAGTGTGAGAGTGTGTGTGTGTGTGTGTGTGTGAGAGAGAGAGTGTGTGTGTGAGAGAGAGAGAGAGAGTGTGTGTGTGTGTGTTTGAGAGAGAGTGTGTGTGTGTTTGAGAGAGAGAGTGTGTTTGTGAGAGAGAGAGAGTGTGAGTGAGAGTGTGTGTGAGTGAGAGTGTGTGTGTGTGTGTGAGAGAGAGAGAGTGTGTGTGTGAGAGTGAGAGTGTGTGTGTGTGTGTGTGTGTGTGTGTGTGTGTGTGTGAGTGAGAGAGTGTGTTTGTGAGAGAGAGAGAGTGTGTGTGTGTGTGTGTGTGTGTGTGTGTGTGTGTGTGTGTGTGTGTCTGGAGTACAGGAACAAGAAGTGAATTGTTTTACGTTGGACTTCATATGTGCTGCACTTGGAACATATCTTATTTTTTCCCATAAACGTGTCCCTGGAGCAGCACGTGTATAAAACAATACATTGTATGGCTCAACATTATACATTTTTATTTTATGCCAAAAATCATTTGATATTAGGATCATGAAGATATTTAGTACATTTCCTATCATAAACATATTTTTTATTATTAATATGCATTGCTAAGAACTTAATTTGAACAACTTTAAAGGTGATTTTCTCAATATGTAGATTTTTTTGCACCAGATTTTCAAATATTGTCCAATCATAACAAACCATACATCAATGGAAATATTATTTATTCAGCTTTCAGATGATGCATACATCTCAATTTCCTAAAATTGCCCCTCATGACCCCCGATGTTGACGTGCGCGTGTGTGTGTGTGTGTCTGTGTAGTTCTGTGCAGGAGCTGCAGGCGTTCATGAGCCGCTCCGGAGCCGAGGATGTTTACCGATGTCTGCACTACAGCTGTGATGCGGCGCTCACCAGCTCTAACGTACACTCAGCACTTTAATGCATCGATTTATTTTTATGAATAATCAGGATTATATCGTCCCTTAAGTTCTGCACATCAGATTATGAATGTTGTCGTTACGGTAACGGAGAAGTGTTTGTTTACAGGTAATAGGAACTACTTTGAGAAATTAAAGAGCTTCATCTTTTCACTAATCGCTCGTCAGTGTTCGTCAGGTTTGTGTGTGCTAGAGGGCGCTCTGTCAGTAATCAGGTGATAATTAGTGTGTGTGCCTCTCTTTAGAGCTTTTCATGCTCTGCTCAGTGCATTTGATTATTGTATTAAAACAGGACTGAATTCCAAACAGAAACATGCGTATTATTGCTTCTAATGACATGACGGATGAAAACTGTCTAATATGTCTCTGATATCCTCCGGCTGTGTGGAGTCTGTGTCCAGCATACATTATGCAGTTTTATAGGCAATATATCAATTTAAATATGTGGTTTAGTGAACGATGGCCAGTTTTTCTCTGTAATCATTTACAGAGCTGGCAAGTGTGTTGTGTTTAGTCTCGAGCTCAATCTGAGCATGTGTTCATGAGTGTTTGTGGGTTAATCTTCAGACAGTGCACCCTTTAAATGCCCTACATATTCCTGAATGTGTTCCATATTTATTGAATGTTGAAGGGAAGGCGTGTGTGTGTGTGTGTGCGCGTGCGTGTGTGTGTGCACGCGCGCGAGCGCCTCTCTATCTCTCTCTGTGTTTGCGCGCGCGCGTGTGACTGTGCGCGTGTGACTCTGTGTGTGTGTGTGTGTGCGCGCGCGCGTCTCTGTGTGTGTGTGTGCGTGTCTCTCTCTGTGTGTGTGTGTGTGTGCGTGCGCGCCCGTCTCTGTGTGTGTGTGCGCCTCTCTCTCTGTGTGTGTGTGTGTGTGTGTGTGTGCGCGCCTCTGTGTGTGTGTGTGTGTGTGTGTGTGTGTGCGTGCGCGCCTCTGTGTGTGTGTGTGTGTGTGTGTGTGTGTGTGTGCGTCCGCGCACATGTCTCTGTGTTTGTGTGTGCGCGTGTCTATCTCTGTGTGTGTGTGTGTGTGTGCGCGCCTCTGTGTGTGTGTGCGCGTGTGTGTGTGCGCGCACATGTCTCTGTGTGTGTGTGTGTGCGCGTGTCTCTGTGTATGTGTGTGCGCGCGTGTCTCTCTGTGTGTGTGTGTGTGTGTGTGTGCGCGCCTCTCTCTCTCTGTGTGTGTGTGCGCGCACATGTCTCTGTGTGTTCGCGTGTCTCTGTGTGTGTGTGTGTGTGTGTGTGTGTGCGCACGCCTCTCTGTGTGTGTGTGTGCGTGCACATCTCTCTCTGTGTGTGTGCGCGCGTCTCTGTGTGTGTATGTGCGCGTGCGCGCGTCTCTGTGAGAGTGTGTGTGCGTGTGCGTGTGCGCGTGTCTGAGAATGCGTCTCTCTGTGTGTGTGCGCGTGGCTCTCTCTCTGTGTGTGTGTGTGTGTGTGTGTCTCTTTCTCTGTGTGTGTGTGTGTGTGTGTGTGTGTGTGTGCGTGCGTGCACGCCCCTCTGTGTGTGTGTGCGCACGCGTCTCTCTCTCTGTGTGTGTGTGCGCGCGCGTCTGTGCGTGCGTGCGCGCACATGTCTGTTTGTGTGCGCGCATGTCTCTGTGTATGTGTGTGCGCGCGCGTGTCTCTCTCTGTGTGTGTGTGCGTGTGCGTGCGCGCGCGCACATGTCTCTGTGTGTTTGTGTGTTTCGCGTGTCTCTGTGTATGTGTGTGCGCGCGTGTCTCTCTCTCTTGTGTGTGTGTGTGTGTGTGTGTGCGCACGCCTCTCTCTGTGTGTGTGTGTGTGTGTGTGCGCGCACATCTCTGTGTGTGTGTGTGTATGCGCGGGTGCGAGCGTCTTTATCTGCGCGTCTCTGTGAGAGTGTGTGTGCGGGTGCGCGTGTCTGAGAATGCGTCTCTCTGTGTGTGTGTGCGTGGCTCTCTCTCTCTGTGTGTGTGTGTGTGTGTGTGTGTGTCTCTTTCTCTGTGTGTTTGCGCGCCTGTGTGTGTGTGTGTGTGTGTG
>QVTF01021314.1:52500-64883 GCA_003573665.1 Oxygymnocypris stewartii
CAATTAAACAATTTGACATTTAAATCAAAATATGATCACATTTGCACTAAATTAATAAAACACATTTTTGACGCGCAAGCAGAGGGAGTGGTCATAATGAAACATCCCATAATGAAGTATCTCTGAAAAGCCCTGAATGTCTCATATAATAATATAATGTCCTCATATGAGGCCGCAGGAGGTCTTAAGAGGTTAATTGTTTTAAAATGTCCCAACGTTGACGTCCAAATCTGCGTCGCTCATCAGACCCTCGAAGCTCCGCGGTACGGTCCATTAAACAGTGTTTTAGATCGTGTAAAGTCACCGTTTCTCTCTGTATTAAGTCTCCTGATGTTTGAGTCACAGGTTACTGTGCTGCATGGATCCGCAGTCCTTCACACCATCGTCATCCTCCTGGCGCATGTGCATGAGGAAGAGCGTGACGGTGGCGAACGTTGTGGCGTTGACTGGGAACGCCCTCAAAAGAGTCGAGGTCAGGCCTCGAGTGAAGGCCCTCCATCCTTCTCGCCGCACGCTCTGACGCACGCAGTCCACGATGCCGTCGTACCTGTAGGCTCCGCCCACTCCATCCGCCTGGAGGCGGGACTTAATAACATCCACAGGATAGGTGGAGATCCAAGACGCCATTCCCGACATGCCACCCGCCAGGAGCAGCTTGGGAATGATGTATCCGTCGTCGGCGTCGCAGCCCAGCGCTCGCGTCAGCGTGTCGTACGCGAGGAAGTAGATTCCGAACCCTGGCGTCTCGCGGATGACGGTGGTCACCATCCCTCGGTTTATTCCTCGGATGCCTTCCTTGCGGTAGATGCGGACCAGGCAGTCCAGAGAGTTCCTGTAGATCTTCCTGGAGGCGCTCTTCTCGCCCGTTCCCTGCATCTGCATGCGGGTCTTGGCCAGCTCCATCGGGCAGCAGATCACGCTCTGGATGAGTCCGGCCGCCGCGCCCGCGAGGAACTGGTGCCGAGGCGTGTCCGCGCACAACATGCGCATGGCGTTCCCCTGCACGCCGAAGACGATGGCGTTGATGAAGGTCAGGCCCATCATGGGCGAGCCGATGCCCTTATAGAGGCCGGACATCTGGAGCCAAACGAGAAACAAAGACACGGTGTTATATGTGCAGCTAACGACGTCACCGCCCCTCTTCGACTGATTGGCTGAGGAGGAGCTGTCAATCAAGAACTAGTGGACCAATGATGACGCTTAAACACGCCCTGATTTACATGAAACTAACTGCAACATTTGGAAAAGCAAGCGAAGGGAGAAACGGCATAAAATATAACAATATGAGCAGAAAAAACTGAGAAATATAAACAAGGAAAATTAGATTTTGTGCGCAAGTCAGATATTTTGCATTAATATTTAAATTTTGTGCAATATGATTTTAAATGTTTAAAGTTTTTATTCATGCTCATTATATTTAAAAATAAGTTTTTTGATTTACACTAAGTTTTTTGTAGCACTATTTTAGAGATTACGCAGAATGCATACGCTCTTCTGTATCAGCCGGGCCACAAGGGTGCGCTGTTAAAATCCGAGCGCAAACCGACGGCGTCGAGGCTGATATAGAAAACTACGCGTTCTGCATCTAGGGATGATCTCTAAAATAGTGCTACGCTGAGGAGACGTTACGATGCATAACTGATTAATAAAGTCGTAGTTTTATTTGCGGATAAAACGTATTCGCGTCGTTTAACGTTACGATTGAAGCACTGATGGAGTATGCTTTCACGAAGGAGTTTTGGTTCCTTGTCGCGTTTGGCGTGTTCAGTCGCGGAGACTTCATTTCTAGCGATTATCGTTAATTTGATTGCGCAGATACTATTTAAACTAAATATGGCATTTTTGAATTCAATTATGAAATGCCTTTAACTGAAAATTTAGTGTTTTATGTTATTATTATTATACGTTATTGACACTATCCTCTAATTTGATACTGTTAAGTGCTTTGACACAATCTGTATTGTTAAACGCACTATATATATATATATATATATATAAATAAATAAAGCTGACTTGACTTTCTCTGGAGCTTGATAGTGTTATTTACG
The DNA here is from genome assembly GCA_003573665.1 of Oxygymnocypris stewartii. Classification (NCBI taxonomy): domain Eukaryota; kingdom Metazoa; phylum Chordata; class Actinopteri; order Cypriniformes; family Cyprinidae; genus Oxygymnocypris; species Oxygymnocypris stewartii. Next base: position 54,549 of record QVTF01021314.1, read on the forward strand.
CAAGTCCTAAACTTAAAATATTGTGTTCTGAAGACGAACGAAGCTTTGGAACGACACACGATAATGAGATTATCTCATTAATAACTAAATTATCATTTTGTGGTGTAGTATCCCTTTAATCGTTAAAATAGTATATAACGAATGAACAAAACGGCTGAATATGATTCGATGCTAAAGATCCTTCGATGGAACAACAATAAACAAACTTATTTTTAAGAACATAGAACTGTTTTTGGATTAAAAACAAGTATAATTATCTGCCAGTGGGGTAAAATATTCCTAAAACAATATTTGTATCATTTTTTATAGAAACAAGGCTAAATATCTTGTCATTTTTCTTGCCCTTATTAATTTAAGAATTTTTAGAAATTTAGAAACAAGTTGAAAATGCTAATTAAGATAAGCTTTATTTGTATTGATTTATTTGCGGTGTATACTGCAAAGTTTATTCTTTAGTGTTTTGTCTTGTTTTCTGAAATTATTATGCAAATTTGTTAGTTTTTAAAAACATATCTGCCAATAATCTTAATTCAAAGTCTAAAGAAGATGATTTTTCTTACCCCATTTGTATTTTTTTCATAAAACTAGACATGTTACTTGTCAAGTTAACGCATCTTAACTCCAGAATTTGTTGATATTTATAGTATAAAACACCCAAGCAAGATCAGCTTTGTTTGCAGTGTGTGATCAGGTTTGGTCTCGTCTGTCAGGTCCGTGTAAACCCAGCCTCAGACGTCGTAAGAATCTACTCACCGACTCCTGACGGATGATGGACTGGAAGCAGTGATACGTCCCGCGGTATAAAGGCTTGTCCACGCTCTGGACCTGGAGTCTCACCTAGAAAACAGAGTTTTCCCATCAAACCTGCCCAGTGATGCTTGAGATGGAGAAACATAGACGTGCACGGATCTAGAGCTGCTGATGTTTTGACCACATTCAATGAGATTCCAGTCCAGTGGACAGAGAGGAACGGACCCGGCCTTTACTTACGAGGTTAAAGGAGCACTACACTGCTTTTGGAAATCGGCTCATTTTACGACTCCCTAAGAGTTGAGTTTTTACCGTTTTGAATCCATTCAGCCGGTCTGGCGTTAGCATTGTTAGCGTAGCTTAGCATAGATCATTGAATCCGTTAGCATCTCGTTCAAAAATGACCAAAGAGTTTCCATATTTTTCCTATTTAAAGCTTGACTCTTCCGTAGTTACGTCGTGTACTAAGACGCCTAAAAGTAGTCCCCTGAATTGAGTTTTACCATTTTTGAATCCATTCAGCCGGTCTGGTGTTAGCACTGTTAGCGTAGCTTAGCATAGATCATTGAATCAGATTAGCCGTTAGCATCTCACTCAAAAATGAGCGCAGCTAGCCCCGTGCTAAGTTAAATGAACACTCCACTGTTTTTGGAAATCGGCTAATTTTACGACTCCCTAAGAGTTGAGTTTTACTGTTTTTGAATCCATTCAGCCGGTCTGGCGTTAGCACTGTTAGCGTAGCTTAGCATAGATCATTGATTCGGATTAGACCGTTAGCATCTCACTCAAAAATGACCAAAGAGTTTCCATATTTTTCCTATTTAAAGTTTGACTCTTCTGTAGTTACATCGTGTACTAAGACGCATGAAAGTAGTCCCCTCAATCGATTTTTACCGTTTTTCAATCCATTCAGCCGATCTCCGGGTCTGGTGTTAGCTCTGTTAGCGTAGCTTAGCATAGATCATTGAATCGGATTAGACCGTTAGCATCTCGCTTAACAATGAGCGCAGCTAGCCCAGTGCTAAGTTAACGGAACACTCGGCTCATTTTACAGTTAAAGTTTTACCGTTTTTGAATCCATTCAGCCGTTAGCACTGTTAGCATAGCTTAGCATAGATAATTGAATCCATTAGCATCTCGCTCAAAAATGACCAATATTTTTCCTATTTAAAGCTTAACTTTTCTGTAGTTACGGTGTGTACTAAGACTGACGGAAAATGCAAAGTTGTGATGTTCTAGACCGATACGGCGAGGAACTATACTCTCAGATATTGATGATATTACGCAGCGCCTGAAAGTAGTCCCTGGCTAGGTAACTAGTTATGATATAGCAGCCTGGTCTCAAGTTTATATTAATACGTAAAATTAAAATGTTATTGATGCCAAAACAAACAATTGATACATATTTCAACGTGTAAATGTGCAAATCGATATGTATTTTCAGTGTGCTACACTCTACTATATTACTGGCACACTCTACTATATTACTGGCACAATCTACTATATTAATACGAAATAATTTTCTGTGTTGTTTTTTTACATAAGCATCATGTTTTCAGGTTACAGGGTTATAATAGATAATGTGCTGGAAAATTACTACTATTATTTTCTTCAATTTGTCTTACAGTGTACTAACTGATCAACAATCGCAGGTACAAGCTACTAACAAAGTGCATCATAAATTAATAATTATTAGGCTATTATTAATATTAAATGTAACAACTGCGAATAGCAGCTGAGTTCATATAATGCATCTACTGCTGGTTTCTCTTTTTGTGTAATTTGGATGGAAACTGGCTTTTAATGTCTGAGTCACTTATCAAAAGTTGCTCAAAGTTACCAAATAAAAAAAAGAATTGCGTGCTTTTGGGAGAAAATGTTTACTAGGATTGTCTGGAAAGTTGCTAAACAGTAAGGACGTTTATTTTTAAGAGTGTAGAAGACCCATTCTCGGATCCTCAAAGCAGCTTTCTGCTGAGTTTTGCTGGTTTGGTCGAAGCAGACGTACCTTGACCGTATCAAACGGATGTCCGACCAGCACACCTGTGGCACCTGAAACAGCAACGACTGAGAGTGAGTTACGGCTGTTTGAACACATGATTACTGATGCAATGTGTTTGAGAGATGAGGTCAGCTGTCCGGCCTTGACCCCTGCGAGCGAGCGACACCTGCGTCATTCATAGCATGAGGCAAGAGCTGTTTGACCGATCGGACGTCTGCTGAACTCTCTCACACGCGCGTCTGGAGAAAGCCTTGTGCTTCTAAAGATCGTTTTCAGTTCTTATTACACAGCAAATTTTTTTTTTTTTTTTTTTTAGGTAAGTGGTTGCAAGCTATTTATTTTAGCTACATTTAATAAAAAAAATTACAGCCAACTAAATTTGTTTATTTACATTTAGCTAAAATAATTAGCAACAACTTACCTTAAAAAAATGAGTAAATTAATAATTTGCTAACACTTTATTTTAAGGTATCATAATACAGAGTAATTACCTAGTTAAGTACTTAGTAGTAGTTGTACTTAAATGCAACAACATTTACTTACCATGTAATTAAGTTATGTAACAGCCTGTACTTACAGATGTCATAGACAGCTAATTTTACAGATCGAGCTACTTATGTAACCAAAAGATTGTTATATATGTGTTGCAGACTTTATACAATGTCAGTACACAGACACAAGCTACTTAGTGTATCAATATTGTACTTAAGTGTACTTCATGTGTATCTATACTGTACACCTTAGTTTGATTTAACCCACCAGTACAGCTAAAATACATGTAATACCTTTCTAATTACAGAATATTACACAGACACAAGATACTTAAACTGTATCAAGATTGTACTTAAGTGTACTTACTGTGTATCTATACTGTGCACCTTAGTTTGATTTAACCCACCAGTACAGCTAAAATACATGTAATACCTTTCTAATTACAGAATATTACACAGACACAAGATACTTAAACTGTATCAAGATTGTACTTAAGTGTACTTACTGTGTATCTATACTGTACACCTTAGTTTGATTTAACCCCACCAGTGCAGCTAAAATACATATAATACCTTTCTAATTACAGAATATTACACAGGCATAAGCTACTTAAAATAATGTGCATCAAGATTGTACTTAAGTGTACTTCATGTGTATCTATACTGTACACCTTAGTTTGATTTAACCCACCAGTGCAGCTAAAATACATATAATACCTTTCTAATTACAGAATATTACACATGCATAAGCTACTTAAAATAAAGTGCATCAAGATTGTACTTAAGTGTACTTCATGTGTATCTATACTGTACACCATAGTTTGATTTAACCCACCAGTACAGCTAAAATACATGTATTACCTTTCTAATTACAGAATATTACACAGACTTAAGCTACTTAAAATAAAGTGTATCAAGATTGTACTTAAGTGTACTCCATGTGTATCTATACTGTACACCTTAGTTTGATTTAACCCACCCAGTACAGCTAAAATACATGTAATACCTTTCTAATTAAAGAATATTACACAGGCATACGCTACTTAAAATAAAGTGCATCAAGATTGTACTTAAGTGTACTCCATGTGTATCTATACTGTACACCTTAGTTTGATTTAACCCACCCAATACAGCTAAAATACATGTAATACCTTTCTAATTAAAGAATATTACACAGGCATACGCTACTTAAAATAAAAGTGCATCAAGATTGTACTTAAGTGTACTCCATGTGTATCTATACTGTACACCTTAGTTTGATTTAACCACCAGTGCAGCTAAAATACATGTAATACCTTTCTAATTAAAGAATATTACACAGGCATACGCTACTTAAAATAAGTGCATCAAGATTGTACTTAAGTGTACTCCATGTGTATCTATACTGTACACCTTAGTTTGATTTAAACCCACCAATACAGCTAAAATACATGTAATACCTTTTCTAATTAAAGAATATTACCACAGGCATACGCTACTTAAAATAAAGTGCATCAAGATTGTACTTAAGTGTACTCCATGTGTATCTATACTGTACACCTTAGTTTGATTTAACCACCAGTACAGCTTAAATACATGTAATACCTTTCTAATTACAGAATATTACACAGGCATACGCTACTTAAAATAAAGTGCATCAAGATTGTACTTAAGTGTACTCCATGTGTATCTATACTGTACACCTTATTTGATTTAACCCACCAGTACAGCTAAAATACATGTAATACCTTTCTAATTACAGAATATTACACATGCATACGCTACTTAAAATAAAGTGCATCAAGATTGTACTTAAGTGTACTCCATGTGTATCTATACTGTACACCTTAGTTTGATTTAACCACCAGTACATCTTAAATTACATGTAATACCTTTCTAATTACAGAATATTACACAGGCATACGCTACTTAAAATAGTGTATCAAGATTGTACTTAAGTGTACTCCATGTGTATCTATACTGTACACCTTAGTTTGATTTAACCCACCAGTACAGCTAAAATACATGTAATACCTTTCTAATTACAGAATATTACACAGGCATACGCTACTTAAAATAGTGTATCAAGATTGTACTTAAGTGTACTCCATGTGTATCTATACTGTACACCTTAGTTTGATTTAACCCACCAGTACAGGACCGGACTTCAAAGCGCAATCATTTGGGAAATCGCACCCCGATTATGATTATGACACCTTAAAATAAACTATTATCAATAATTTGTTTCAGTGTACTTAGTATTTTTGTCTTGCTTTCTAGTACAAATATCTAAACATCCTTGAATCAAGATGAAATTGACTGTACAAGTAAAATTATTCAAGATATTAGGTCTTGTTTTTGCTTAAAACTAGCAGTAATATCTGCCAATGGGGTAATAAAAATCATCTTAATTCAAAGGCTAAACAAGATTATTTTTCTTGCCCCATCGGCAGATCATTTTTTACTCGTTTGAAGCAAAAAACGAACAACATTTTGATATTTTTTTCAGAAAGCCAGATAATATCTTAAGTCATGTTACTTGCATGTTGATTCAAGAATGTTTAGATATTTGTACTAGAAACAAGACACAAATACTAGGTAAAATAAAGCAGTTTTTGATTCTGCCGCATTAAATGCATGCGGATCAGAATCATTGTTTATTAGCTATTTAAAGACAGTGTGGGATATTAGTCCGAGTCAGTGAGCGGAGTATAACGGGTAACTAGCACTAGTATAACTAGAGAGCTGTTCTCATTTACTCTGTGTGCTATTTCAGTGAGCATGTGCACTCAAACGAAGCATGTGTTACCTCCAATGCATCCTGCAACAAAGTCCATTCCTCAGATGATGATGATGATGATGATGAAGATGAGTGTGTGGCAGCAGCAGTGTTCTGGACGACTGCGCTCGTGAGCAGCTGCTGCTTCTGTTACTGAATGAAGTTGATATGAAGGGGAAAGTCCATCTGTGACCAATAGAAGGTCCAGGATGAAGAAACACCCCCCATCCTCATCATCCTCATCCTCAGAGCTCTGAGCTAACACACACTCGAGAGTAAACCCGTTTCTGTGGATCGGTCCGAGCACTGAAGAACTTCAGCTCACTGCAATATACTGCTGCGCATTAAATATAATATCAAAACATATAATATAGTGTTACATTAGAAATATATATAAAAACATAATATAATATAGTGTTACATTAGAAATATAATATATAAAACCACATAATTAATATAATATATTAAATTAGAAATCTTTTTCATTTGGTTGATACAAATTATTTTTAATGAAGTGAGGCCAGACTTCGTTCTAATTATTTAGATTATTTAATTACATTTTTAATCCAATATGCACTTTAAACATCTTTGCACGTTTAGTTTTGTTGGCTGTATATGTATTTAACCTGTTTCTTCGTCATGAAACTATTCCTGGGATGGGATAAAACAAACAAGATGCGATAAATAAATAATTATTAATAAACACTTTCTCTATTCGGAATCTGATTGGCTGAGCGGCGAGTCGTGTTTGTGTAACACGTGACTCTTCTTCCTCCTCATCGTCAGTGGAGAGAGTGATGAAGAGCAGCGGCCGCCCCGCGGTCACTGCAGGGAACACAAACACTGTCTGACACCCGGCACCGGCACCTGATACGGATCTGATACTCCCGCGCTCAGAGAGCATCACGGGACCCGGAACATACCGAACATCGCGCTCATTCACGCCGACAACCATGAGTCGGAACCAGTGTTTTCTGAAGGAGATCGTGGACCCTTCGGTTCACATTTCTGCCAATGACAAAAGCGACACACACACATACACACACACACACTCTCTCTCTCACATTCACACACACACTCTCTCTCTCTCTCACACACACACACACTGGCGCGCGTCTCTTCATCTCTGTCGTCCTCACCAATTATCAGATTCAGATCGTTAACCGGAGTCTGTTCCGTTTCGCGCGGATGACTCGCGTTCGGGCGAATCGAACCGAATGACTCCGATTCTTTTTTGCTCGTTTCTTCTGATTCATCTGTTTGACGGTTTCGGATCGTTTCCGAATTTTCTATGCGATCGGTTCTGTTTTCTTCTATTTGATCGGTTTGGATCATTTCTGTCGGATCGGTTCGGTTCCTCCTATGTGATCGGTTCTGCTGGTTCTGATTCATCTGTTGGTTCGGATCGGTACCGGTTCCTCTGTGACCGGTTCTGCTGGTTCTGATCGTGATGCACCTCGCGGATTTCGTCGCCGGTTCTGTCGGAGGTTCCGGTATGGTGAATGGTGAGATTGTTTCACGAGCAGCTCCAGTCTCCTGAAGAACAATGATAATATCCATAATTTCTCTGTGATATTGCATATAAACGTGTTCTGATCTGTGTGCTAGGGGCTTTTGGAGTGGCGGTGGGGTATCCTCTGGACACAGTGAAGGTAAGACCCTCCTCATCATCCATCTTCATCATGACAGGTGCGCTGTATCAGGTGTGTAACAGTGCTGAATGCTGCAGGTGGAGACTCCAGACTCAGACACGGGACACAGGTGTTTGGGATTGTGTGAGAAGAACCTGCAGAACTGAAGGAGTGAGTATCTACAAACACCACTCTCAATTCACAAGTCCCGATTGGAGGATTTAAACGAGCAATTTCAAACTTTAATGTAACACTTAAGTAATAATTTTAAAAGCCTGACAGCGGTGGGAATACACAATACCTGCTAAAATACTATAGTAACTTACAGTAAATACTACAGTCTTTAGTTAAAAATGTATCAATTCATTTTATTAGTACTTTACTAGTAGTATGGTTCAAAAACACTAGTATTTGTTATAAATTACTATAGTATTTTTTTCATGTCTAGGCATACAATACGCATTTATTTAAATTAAATTGTAAAAAAAAAAAAAAAGGAAGAGTAAACTAAGAATCGCGAGATATGTAGATCGGCTCAAAAGTTTACACACCCCTTTTCAGAATCTGAGAAAATCATAATAATATTTAAACAAAATACGAAAAACTCTCACATCATCATGTTATTATATCTTGTGGACTATATGGACATATGTTAGATTTAAAATATAACATTTAATTGTTATTATCCATCTTTTTTTTGTTGAAAATTATTAATATTTTTGTAAATTATGCACTTTTGAGAACCGTAAAGTTTGAAATGCGAGATATATTGTGAAGATGCAAATTAGCATCGTAATTAGCACAATATTTGAAACAAAAAATAGACAGCAATATTTCTTGCAATAAATATTACGATATAAATAAATAGCTTTATGTGAAAATAATTAGTCACTTTAGAGTTAGTGGGAGGATTTTGTTAAGACGCGCATCTGCATAGAAAATACTAATAATAATAATAAAAGTGCTTCACTATGTAAATTAAATATAGATTATTCCTTGTTTAAGCTACAAACGTTATTTGATCAAGTTGCAATGATTTATATTCTTTATTGATTAATTAACGGTAACGACATTGACAGGAGTGAGTACATTATAGGCTACTGTCACTTTAAGAAATAATGCATTGATCCGCTGTATTGATAGTGACTTACGTTCACTTTACTCGCCCACACCGGCGATTAGACATAATTATGTGTGTATTTGACTGTTCAAACGCACGTAGACGTGAAAAAGATTGCGAGTAACGAATAAAGTTTTAACAATCGTTATCTTGCACTTGAATGGTTGAATGTTTAAATTGACGCGCGCTACACTCTGATGTATTTGTTAAAATAAATCTCCACTTGCGCGATGTGACGATTTCAATAATCGCGATATCGATTTGATTTCGAAATATCGTGTTACTAGCCCTACAAGAACGTTAGAATTGCGAGATATAAACTAAATTGCGAGATAAAGTGAGAATTGCTAAATTAACGGTGGGTTTAAATCATGTCGGATTGAGATCGTATTTACGCGTTGAACGCACATCACCACAAAGTCGTTAATACTCTAAATTATCTTTAAAGGAACACTACACTTTTTTGGGGGAAATCGGCTCATTTTACGACTCCCCAAGAGCTAAAGTTTTACCGTTTTTGAATCCATTCAGCTGGTCTGGCCGTTAGCAATGTTAGCGTAGCTTAGCATAGATCATTGAATCCATTAGCATCTCGCTCAAAAATGACCAAAGAGTTTTGATATCGTTCCTATTTAAAGCTTGACTCTTCTGTAGTTACATCGTGTACATCACATTTTTGAGCGAGTCTAATCCGATTCTGGTCTAATCCGATTCAATGATCTATGCTAAGCTAAAAGAGCTAGCGCTAGACCCGGCGATCAGCTGATTCAAAAATGGTAAAACTCGACTCTTTAACTGTTGGGGAGTCGTAAAATGAGCCGGTTTCCAAAAACAGTGTAGTGTTCCGTTAATACAACTAACTAACTAATACGAGTAACTAACTAGCAGCGCTAGATTTAAAGGGACAGCGCACCCATAAACGATGATTACTCGCGTCGTTCCAAACCCGTAAGACCTTCGTTCATCTTCAGAACACACGATGCTTCTGATGAAATACGAGAGCTCTCTTGAACACCATCAAGGCTCAGAAACATAGTAAGGACATCGTTAAATAATCCAGTGACATCAGCCGTAATTTGACGAAGTTTTGAGAATACTTTTGATGGAAGCAAGTACACATTGCAAAAAATTATTTTAATTTTTAGTATTTTTGTCTTGTTTGCCAATATAAATATCTATTAATTCTGGAATTAAAATGCGTTTACTTGACAAGTACGATATTTTGTCTTGTTTTATGAAGCAAATATTCATATTTTGTACTTCAAACAAGTACAAATATCTGCTAATGGGGTAATAAAATATCTTAATTCAAACTCTAAAAAATTATTTTTCTTACCCCATTAGTACGTGTTTGAAGCAAAACTAACACGATTTTAATATTATTTTTATAAATCATATCTCGAGTTGTTACTTCTCAAGTAAACGCATTTTAATTCTAGAATTTGTAGATATTTATTTTAGAAAACAAGACTGAAATACTAAGTTAGTTTTTTGTTGTGCATGCGTCATTATATCTCTCACAATGGCGCGCACCGCAGCATAAGGAAAGGAGGAGAATTGTTAAAAAAAGTTATTTTTGTTTT
>QVTF01021315.1:0-64928 GCA_003573665.1 Oxygymnocypris stewartii
CCTGCAGATGTAGCTCCAATTGTTGCCACTAATGAGAACAGTTTGTAAAGCTGAGGCATTGCACTGTCCAACTCCATGTCTTTAAGGAACACCAAGTAATCACACAGCTTTCCCCTGTTACTCTGCAAGTCCTGATCTGAATACAGGACTTGAAGTTCAGACCTCAGTCTCCCTGAATCAAAGTGATGGCCATAACTTTTCAGGACACTTTGGAAGGCCTCCTCTGGAAATGCTTGTCTCATGTCATCAAATTTCCCTGGATTGACTAATTCTAAGAAAAGCATACTTTCCAAATTTGAAAAACGTCGAGGAATCTGCTCCAAGATGTTATCAAGGATGGCCATGTACAGATTTCTGTAGCGCTCTTGGGGATCCTGCAATTGGGTCAGACGGCGCTTTCTCATGGGCTCATCTCTTGGGTCTGATGTGAGATCTGCTGCTTTGGCATAAACAGCTTGGAAAGCCCCCTCTGACCTCTTCTCTTTGACAAATGCAAGAAGAGACTCAATTCTTTTCTAGCAGTAAAGAACATCCATCGCTCTCTGCTGGACAATATCAAAGACCACATCAGTCTCAGAGAAGATTTGTTCATATGTGTACAACATGAACACAAACTCAAAATCCTCCAGTTTCCTCACGAAGCCTTTGGCACAATCCAGTGTATCATCATCCATTGTCGTATCTGCAATGATGTTATCAAATGTCTGCAGGAGGTCATCATAATTGTTTGCCACAGTGCTCACTATCCGTGATGTGAAATTCCATCGAGTAGGAGCGTTTCTGGGCAACCTTGAGCAGCCTGCAGACTCCAGAAAAGACGTCCTCTTTGTGGATTTTGAGAAAAATGTGGCAAACCCAGAGAGTGATGCAAAAAAAATTCTGCACTCAGGCAAGCATTTGGCCCCCTGTGACAGCACCAGATTCAGTCTGTGTGCATAGCAATGCACAAACATTGCACTGGGGGCTATTGCTTTCACTTTGGCCTGCAGACCATTGAGAGCTGAAGCCATGACAGCAGCCCCATCATAGGTCTGTGCCACAAGCTTATCCTTAAAATTGTAGCCCTGCATGTTCTCATTTAAAACATCAAAAACGGACTGAGCATCTCGCCCCCCAGAAACATCAAAAAATCCAATGAAGCGCTCCTGAATTTTACCTGCACTATCCACATAGCGAACAATGACAGAGAGTTGGGCACGGCAGGATATATCAGTGGTTTCATCCACCTGCCATCCAAAAAGGGAGCATCCTGAATTTCATCTCTGATCTGATCAGAAATGGTGGCTGCAAGAGCAGAGATCAAGTCATTTTGAATAGTGTGTGACATACCAGAAAACACAGTTGAGGACTCGAATTGTGTGGACAGGACAGAGTCATATTTAGCTAATGTTTCTGTGAACTCTCTGTAATTCCCCTTGTTGGATGATTCACTACTCTCATTATGTCCCCTAAATGACAGCTCCTGCCGGCCAAGCAAGGATGTCACATCAATAAGGCGGTTTAGGAAGGCCCTGTTTTGTTTAACAGTTTCATTATGTTTAGCCACTTGAATGCGAGCACCTTCATTGATTGCATGCTCAACCCTGATCCTGCCCATGCAACTTAATCTTGCACATGCACTCACATGTTCATTGCTATTTTCATGCCTTTTATATGCCCTGTCAAAGTTTGACAGATCTCCAAACCCCAATTTTGACCAAACAACACATCCATGAGATGGTTTCATCAAGAGACATGGCCAGCAGTACATTTTCTTTTTCACAGCACTTCCAGTCAGCCAGCTAACTTTGTCATACCAGGAGAGCTGAAAAGACCTGTTACTTTTCCCTATCTTTTGCACTAAATCAATCTTAGGTGTTGATCTGCCCTGCTGTTTAATTCTAAGTTTCTCCTCGTAAGGAAGACTTTCTAATGGCTTTGCCAAAATCAGGTCGACAATATTAGCACTGTCTGCCATCGTGTGCAGTTTGCTGCTGGCTAGTTCAGACTATATGAATTAATGAACAAACGATCTAATATATATATATATATATATATAACTCAACGGGAGGAAATGTGGGAATTATGTTAAACTGAAACAATGAATGTGGTGTGAAATTGTGTGAAATATACGATGAAGGTTGCAGCAGTTTGTCTTTCGACTACACATGCAAAATCCGCGATGGGACTGAGTTGGAAATGGAGGACAGAGTGATACGCGTCATAATCTGAAGACCACGCCCACCGCCCACACCAACCGTCTCTTTGCATTGCGAGAAGCTGCCGCCTCCTTGTCATTTATTTATAACAAAAAAAAAAAATGTCTAAAAGCTGATGTGACAATGTGTATAGCAAAACAAGCTAAAAAAAAACAATAAATACGTTTTTATAAGCTGTCGACCCCAAAAAAACGAGCGTTTTAGGACATAAATGTGGATTAAAAGAGATGACAGACCCTCCAATCATCACGCAGACGCTCGGAGTCCGGGCCAGCCCACTCCTCCATTCATCCCAGAGACGCTGAGCGTCCGTGGGCGGGACATAATCGCAGCATTATCCAATGACCGTCTTGTTTCTAAGCACTGAAAAAAACAGTTTAAAGCAGCCCCATTGAAATCAATGGACGCTGGGCTTCAACAGAGTAATGCACTGTACGCTACGGGAATGAATGAGAAGGAAATCGAGTCAGCCGACCTAAGTAGCTGATTCTGAACGAAATTGTTTTCGTTCGAGATGAACGTGTTTAACGCATTTTTAGTCAATAAAATGTTAACATAATAGTACATATATTTGACCATTCATTTTTTGACAATTATAGGGGAAGCTGAGCTTCCCTTGCAGTCTTAAAGAAATCGCGTCTGCTGGAAAAGCATTTGTTCATAACCTGCTTCCAGATCGTTCTGAGAACATATTCCCTGTTAGTCTTTTTCAAGCTGGTCAGTTTTCCTCCCGGGCCGGATAGTCGAATTGGGTTAAAGAATATATTATAAAGCACCATGATAATGCCAAATTATTATTTATTAAAATATATATGTGACCCTGGACCACAAAACCAGTCATGAGGGTCAATTTTTTTTTAAGTTGAGTTTTATACATTATCTTAAAGCTGAATAAATAAGCTTTCCATTGATATATATATATATATATATATATATATATATATATATTAAAAGATTACTGAGCAACAGCTGCAGTATATTCCCCTTTCACCGAATAAGAGCAGTTCAATAGTTTAGAGCTGCAGGCTGATTGATTTCTTCTTCTGTGGTTGAACTTCACACTGAATGTATTTATTAATGATCAATACTCATTAACCTGATCTGAAAGAGCTGTTTGAGTCTGGGATGAATTCAGTTCAGTGTCAGAGGCTGCTGTTTGCTTCACAACAACACATTACATCTTAATGAATGGAAAACGATGTCTCGACTGTCTAAAGTGCAAATTGATTTGTACAAAATTGGCATTGGGGCATCCTCCCCGTCACATATACTGTATAATCACAGCTGCGCATGCAAACCTGATCATGTGCAATTGCTTAATTAGTGCCATTTCTATATTATAATTCCCTTGAGTGCTATTGGCTGTTAATCAGTTGGCCAAAACGTCTAATTACAAGCAAAGATCAAGACTGACTCGGACCAATTTCTCCTAATTATGTTCATGTGTCTTTCGGGGGCTCGTTTATGGAAAAGTCTATATCATATATGTATGTAAAGTTATGTGTAGCAGCATTGAACCTTTAATTCAATCCATTGAAAGCATAAGAAATATTGTACATTCAAAAATATTTAGGCATACATTTAATATTTATGTATTTGAATTGCATATAAACTTTCCAACCACTTCGATTACACTGTTTTAACATAAACTCATAAACCTAATGTGGTGCATATTTGTCAGTCATAAATGAAACGGGTCAGATTTTTGTACTCAAATAATTTGTGAATAAAATCATCCCGTAGTTTATTAATTTTTGTGTCTATTTGATTTTATTTAAATAGTCATATTTTCCAAATGCATTTATTTAAACTGAATAGAATCAGCATAAAACTGTTCATTGTGAAAACAATTATATTTATTCAGTAAAACGTATGAACAGGTTTAAAATATGGCAAGCAATAATCAATTATGTAATTGTATAAAACATATAAACCTGGTTTATGTGTATGTAATGTATTAATATTATTAGAGAAACTTGGTCTGTTTCTTTTCCAAGCCTGGCAATTAAAAAAAATATTATAAAAAATACAATTGAAAAATGACAATAAAAAAGACAATTTAAAAATCATTAAAAAATAAAACCAATGCAACAATAAAAAAAAATCCATGTCAGTATGAATTATAATAATAACTAAACCTGCAAACAATTACATTTATTCAGTTGAAATGTATGAACTTAACGATATTCAGTTTTTTAGAACGATATTCTGTATTTATTGATGATAAATATATTAAGGTGGTTATTATAGTGTATTTAAAACACGTTCAGTTTATTAGTAATTAGATAAATCTGACTGGTTTAATTTATGGATGACTTACAAAAAAGCATCACATTAATTTATTATTTTATGTTAAAACTGTGTAATCCAAATGCATGGAAATTTGAAATGCAATTCAAATACATAAATCTTAAATCTGTGGTTTGGTGCAGAAACGACTGGACTTGCTTCGCAGCATCACTGAAGCATCTGTTCGGAGGAAAGCTGAGGTCAGTAGCGCTGGACGAGTGTAGTTGCCATGGCAACAGACCGCTTCACATTCTCCCGGTGCATCGCTACAAATGTGTCTCACTCAACACAGACATGTTCACCCAGACGCGAGCCGTCCTTCTGAAAGGACTTGAGCTGAGAAGAGCCCTGAGATACTGGGACGCTCATGCTTATATTGAGATCCAAGGAAACTCAATATTGTATGTGTAAAATAATCATTTGATTTTGAAGCTTTTAGCCTTGTCCTTTGAATCTATAAATGAGACAAATCCCAGGCATTATTACAAATTTAACCTTTCAATAAGATGTATATATTAATGATGGATTTGTTTCTTCTCAAGACAATAACTGATGGACTGGAGTATGTATTATTGTGATGTTTGGACTCTCATTCTGACGGCACCCATTCACTGCAGAGCATCCATTGACTCTCATTCTGACGGCACCATTCACTGCAGAGCATCCATTGACTCTCATTCTGACGGCACCCATTCACTGCAGAGCATCCATTGACTCTCATTCTGATGGCACCCATTCACTGCAGAGCATCCATTGACTCTCATTTTGACGGCACCCATTCACTGCAGAGCATCCATTGACTCTCATTCTGACGGCACCCATTCACTGCAGAGCATCCATTGACTCTCATTCTGATGGCACTCATTCACTGCAGAGCATCCATTGACTCTCATTTTGACGGCACCCATTCACTGCAGAGCATCCATTGACTCTCATTCTGACGGCACCCATTCACTGCAGAGCATCCATTGCTGAGACACTGATGCAATGCTACATTTCTCCAAATCTGATGAAGAAGCAAACTCATCTACATCACGTATAGCTTAAGAATGAGCACATTTTCGGCAAATCTTAATTTTTGGCTGATCTATTCATTTCAGCATTATTGCTGAATTCAGCTTTACAAAGAAAAGCAAATATTGCAAAGTATAACCACATAAATCATTCTATTACATGAACTCCTTTCGAATGTAATAACTCCTCTTCATGAGGTAGCAATGCCTCTATCAGTGCATCACTTGATAGGGAGAATATTTTGTGCATCACCAGATGAGTTGCATCGTCCTCCCGCTGTGCATGCAGTAACATTACTCATCGTGTGACATGCATGTGTTGTGTCTGGTCATCCGAACAGACTGCCTGGGAAACACAACAGTGTCTGTTCAGAGATAACAGCGTGTCATGAGAACAAAGCGTTCATTTGGCTCCGGATGGGACTGTGCAACTCGATCTGCCTTTAAATGGAGCGAGACAAAGACTCAGCATTGGCTTTCCATCACATCAGCGTTCAGATGCTTTGGTGATGCGGGAAGGTAAATGGTGGGTGTGTGAGGTTACACGGTTACTGGGAAGCGTTCAGCTGCTTTGGCGATGCGGGAAGGTAAATGGTGGGTGTGTGAGGTTACACGGTTACTGGGAAATGCAACCGTCATGATTGCATCAGATGTGGTGGATATTAAAAATATCTGCATGTTTTTGTGAATGCAGTAGCGCTCATGTATGACCACTCTTACACACATGCATTTCAATAGACAGCAGAGTTGTAATTTAGTTTTTTCTGTCCACAACTGTGCAACAAAGCTGATAAAAGAAAAACTCAAATATTGTACAGTTGTGATAATGACAAGTTAACAAACTGTATGTATATACGTCTGTATATATACAGCTGATAATAATTAATAATATAATATTAAACTAAACTAAATATGAAACATATATATACATACATGTGTTTATATATTTTGTATAAATTGTACAGCTGTGGTAGAAAAATATAATAATAATAATAAAAATGTAAAATACAAAACGGTGTTTATAGTAATAATACAAGTGTATAAAATTAAACTTAAAATATAAAACGTGCACGTGTTTTGTTTTTATATATAGTATTTTATGTATTTGTTGTGCGTGTGTATGCGTGTGTGTGTGTGTGCGCGTGTGTGTGTGTGTGCATGTGTGTGTGTGTGCGCGTGCGCGTGTGTGTATGCGTGTGTGTGTGCGTGCATGTGTGCGCGCGCGTGTGTGTGTGTGTGTGTGTGTGCGCGTGTGTGTGTGCGTGTATGTGTGTGTGCGTGCATGTGTGTGTGCGCGTGTGTGTATGCGTGTGTGTGTGCGTGCATGTGTGCATGCATGTGTGTGTGTGTGTGTGTGTGTGTGTGTATATTTGATCGAATGCATGATCCATGTGTCTAAACAAGATGTCCAGCAGAAATATAGGCCCACAACATCAAAAATACAGCAGTATATTTAATTGTACACATGGGGTACTTTTTATCCCCGTGTTCAACAAACCCATCTTGAGTGTTTGCTGCTAAAAAGCTCATTTGTTTAGTTTCATCTGACCATAGAAGCCAGTCCCATTTGAAGTTCCAGTCGTGTCTGATAACTGAATATGCTGGAGACTGTTTTTGGATGAGCGAGGAGAACATGTGCTGATGTAGGTGCTGTTTGGTCATTTCTTTTAAGGTTTTCTGACCCCGAGACTCAATTATTTCCTGCAGTTCTCCAGCTGTGGCCCTCGGAGAGTCTTTAGACACTCAAACTCTCCTCGTCACCGTGCATCAGGACGATATAGACACACGTCCTCTTCCAGGCAAATTCATAACATTGTATGTTGATTGGAAATTCTTAATTATAGCTCTGATGGTGGAAATGGGAATATTCACCGCTCTAGCTCTTTTCTTAAAGCCACTTTATTAATTTGTGAAGCTCAATTATCTTTTGCTGCACATCAGAAATATATTCTTTGTTTTTTCTCATTGTGATGATGATTAAGAGAATTTGGGCTTTGTTTTTCCTCCTATTTATATTTCTGTGAAACAGGAAACCATGGCTGGATCATTTCATGTTCATAATCACCATCATAATTGTGAATATGAATGGGAATATACTTCAGAGATACTTTACTCATAAGAATTTCTAGGGGTGCCAATATTTGTGTCAAACGTGTATTTGAGAAAAACATTTATTTCATCATATTTCCCCCCCATTTTAAATTCTTATTCTCCAATGAAAGGTTAGATTTTTGTGATTGTTTTAAAATAAAAGATCAAAGGAATTAATGCAGATGAATTTTCACAGCTTTCTTTAAATCATATTTACCAAGGGTGCCGATATTTTTGGCCACAACTGTATAAATACACACATACATGCACATTGTTGAATTTTCCTTTTATATATATATAGATAATGTACAGTTGTAGTAGAACAAATAGTTCATAAACAATCATTTCAACTCCCATAAACAGTATTTGTAGTATAGTCATCTTTTTCCATGCTTTGCTTTCTGGCACTTTCCCAATCATGATATATTTACTGAAAACATGTTTTGTGTTTCACATGTTCAGTGCTGCCGGTGGCTACAGTTACCAGTTACCAGGGTGCAGCAGCAGAGGCAGCCGTGCAGGAGCGAGTTTGACCAGCAACAGTTGGAACAAAAGATCTGCCTGTCGAACCTGACGAACCACTACAGCTCGTGTGTGTGTGTGTGTGTGTGTGTGTGTTTCTCTGTCTGTGTGTGTGTGTGTGTGTCTTTCTGTGTGTGTGTGTGTGTGTGTGTGTGTGTGTCTTTCTGTCTGTGTGTGTGTGTGTGTGTGTGTGTGTGTGTGTGTCTTTCTCTGTCTGTCTGTGTGTGTGTGTGTGTGTGTGTGTGTCTTTCTCTGTCTGTCTGTGTGTGTGTGTGTGTGTGTGTGTGTGTGTGTGTCTTTCTCTGTCTGTGTGTGTGTGTGTGTGTGTGTCTTTCTCTGTCTGTGTGTGTGTGTGTGTGTGTCTTTCTCTGTCTGTCTGTCTGTCTGTGTGTGTGTGTGTGTGTGTGTGTGTGTCTTTCTCTGTGTGTGTGTGTGTGTGTTGTGTGTGTGTGTGGTGTGTGTGTGTCTGTGTGTGTGTCTGTGTGTGTGTGTGTGTGTGTGGTGTGTCTTTCTCTGTGTGTGTGTTTGTGTTTGTTTGTGTGTGTGTGTGTGTCTGTGTGTGTCTTTCTCTGTCTGTGTGTGTGTCTGTGTGTGTGTGTGTCTTTCTCTGTGTGTGTGTGTGTCTGTGTCTGTGTGTGTGTGTGTGTGTGTGTGTGTGTGTGTGGTGTGTCTTTCTCTGTGTGTGTGTGTGTGTGTGTGTGTGTGTGTGTGGTGCATGTGTGTGTGTGTGTGTGTGCGTGCGTGCATGCGTGTGTGTGTCTGTGTGTGTGTGTGTGTGTGTGTGTGTCTTTCTCTGTGTGTGTGTTTGTGTTTGTTTGTGTGTGTGTCTGTGTGTGTCTTTCTCTGTCTGTGTGTGTGTCTGTGTGTGTGTGTGTCTTTCTCTGTGTGTGTGTGTGTGTGTGTGTGTGTGTGTGTGTGTGTGTGTGTGTGTGTGTGTGTGTCTTTCTCTGTGTGTGTGTGTGTGTGTGTGTGTGTGTGTGTGTCTGTGTGTGTCTTTCTCTGTCTGTGTGTGTGTCTGTGTGTGTGTGTGTCTTTCTCTGTGTGTGTGTGTGTCT
This sequence comes from Oxygymnocypris stewartii, assembly GCA_003573665.1. Lineage (NCBI taxonomy): Eukaryota > Metazoa > Chordata > Actinopteri > Cypriniformes > Cyprinidae > Oxygymnocypris > Oxygymnocypris stewartii. The sequence continues at coordinate 9,169 of QVTF01021315.1, forward strand.
GTGTCTGTGTGTGTGTGTGTGTGTGTGTGTGTGTGTGTGTGTGTGTGTCTTTCTCTGTGTGTGTGTGTGTGTGTGTGTGTGTGTGTGCGTGTGTGTGTGTGTGTGCGTGCGTGCATGCGTGTGTGTGTGTGTGTGTGTGTTTGAGACATATGCAAACATGTCATTCTGTCATGAGTCGCAGCTGTCACCTGATTGTTACGGCCATCTGATGAAGTGCTAGAGCAGGTGTTCGTGGGAGGTTTAGGCGGTGCTCTGTGGGAGTGTCGTCCTCGGCGTTCCAAGAAAAAAAGGGCTGGGTGATTTCTGTGTCATTCAGGGTGATGAAATACCTCGTGCACTTCTGTGTTAAAGGATTATTCAGTCCAGGTTCTCACCACAAACAATGCACAATGAAACTTTTCCAATTTACAAACAAGACATTTATACATAAACTATTGCATTAAAGAAGAAATATCAAATATAATTACAAATCTGAAGAGGATGATGTTTTGCCCAAGCAAAACCCACCGCCCTTTTACACATTCAGCAAAAATCATAAATCAATGTTATTATTGTAAACTAAAACTAACACTAAAACTTTTATTGTAATAACGTTTGATTAATTAATTACAATTGTACTTGTTCCAATTGTAAAATAAAAAAAAAAAATGTGTTAATTAAAATAGTTAAAATATTGTAAATATTGCAAAACTTGAAATTAAAAAACCTCAAATAAAACTTAACATTTTGCCTTGATAACTAACTGAAATAAATTGAATTTAAAATAAATGTCTAAAATTAAAACTGAAATATTAATAAATGAATGCTAAAAATAGTAATCTTTTTTTAAACAATTTAATAATTATATATATATAATACTACAGTAACCTTGTCACAAAGCAAAATTAGAATTTGTATGACTATATTTGATGAAATACGTCTCAAATGCATGTTTGTCTTCCGTGCAGGTGTTTGCCAGACGTTTCTCCAGCCAGCTGTATATCCAGGAGCGAGTGATGCACCGAAGGAGCTTTGTTCTGCTCGTCATCATCAGGTTTCACTTAAAGCGGTGTTCAATGAAAATCAAAAGATGTCGTCATTTATTCGCCCTCATTTTGTTCCAGTCCTGCATGATCGTTTTTGTAGAACACAAAAATAGATAATTTGAAAAATGATCAAGCTGAAGTAAACACGTAATAAATAATATATATATATATATATATATATATAGTCATGAGTGAAGTAAACATGCACTCTCATTTTATTATAAACAGCAGCATGGACATTGTGGAAAACATCTCCTTTTGTGTTTCAATGCAGAAAGCAAGCCAAAAAGGTTTAGAAAAACACGAGGCTGAATTTGGCAGCTGTTCCAGTTCCACATACTCGATTCTCGCTAAATTCAGACGCTTTGTGTTCAAAACAAGAAAAAGAAAACAACAATCCTCTTTTTTTTCCATCTCTATTGTTGCTGCAAGCGGATTTCCATTATTCAGAGGAGCTTGTAAACACCTGTGCTTTGAAGTATGAGAAATAATGCATACTAATTTTATCCAAGCAGGAGATTCAAAATGTGGGGTATTGAAATGGTTCATGTAATTATGGAGCAGCTTCAGAACGCTTCCTGTACATCTGCACGCATGCAGCAGATCCTGATCACATGAAACATGGAGAGCACTGCAGTAGTTCACATGCGGCAGATCCTGATCACATGAAACATGGAGAGCGCTGCAGTAGTTCACATGCGGCAGATCCTGATCACATGAAACATGGAGAGCACTGCAGTAGTTCACATGCAGCAGATCATGATCACATGAAACATGGAGAGCGCTGCAGTAGTTCACATGCAGCAGATCATGATCACATGAAACACGGAGAGCGCTGCAGTAGTTCACATGCAGCAGATCATGATCACATGAAACACGGAGAGCGCTGCAGTAGTTCACATGCAGCAGATCATGATCACATGAAACATGGAGAGCGCTGCAGTAGTTCACATGCAGCAGATCATGATCACATGAAACATGGAGAGAGCTGCAGTAGTTCACACTCGGCTCCGGCGAGTCCCTGCAGATTGTCAGAGATCATTCAAGATCACACCATAAACATCATCCACACTCGCTCTGCTGGCCTGTTTGTTGTGATGTGATGTGAAGCGTGTCGTTTATGAGTCACTAGCGACACCAGATGGAATAAATACATTAGTTTGTTGCAGGCAATGCTGTGAGGTTGCTAAGATGCTTGGAGTGTTTTCCATGTTGATATGGGGTTGCTAGATTATTATTAATGTATTCTAAGGTGTTTTATTATTTATTTACTGTTATATTTATTTGAAATTGAGCTTTTTTAAGTTTAAGTAATTTTGTTGTGTGCTTTTGTCTTTTTATTGTATTGTAGCTTTAATTTACAGTATATGGATTTTAGTTTATTTCAGTGTATATTTATCATTTCACTTTTTAACCTATTATGCTAAATTCACTTTAGAAATAGTTTGAACATGTGTTGGCAGTGTGTCTACACAACCACCCTATAATGAGACAAATCCACCCAGTGTTTTTTTAGTACTCACATGCCATATGTGTGCGCTCAGACAACCGTACATCAGAACTGATATGGCTTTAAAACACATGCGTGATAGATATGATAATCAAGACCAAACAGAGTTTTTTTGGCAGAGTATCTGAGTTGCGAGCTGTAGTGGCAGCGTCTTAACTTAAGGCTTCTGTTGTTTTCCGCTTTTAAAGGTTGCTCATCCCAATATTCCTTGAGCTGTGATGCTTTTATGGAGACACGTACACCTGTCAGATGGGAAGAGGTTTCATCAAAGAGACCCAGCGGCTCACATGTGTGCCACAGAAGGCTGAACGATGTTGTTTATTATGTGTGAATGACATGACGTGCAACCGCCGGTAAAGAGCCCAGAGTTTCCGATGCCTTTGATGTCATGATCAAGCATTCCCACCGTTCCTCTTGCATTTAAAGCTTCCTTTAGCGCTTGACAGGACTCACAGCAGTGTACACAAACTCTCCGATGCTCGTAAGCCAAAGGGCTTGGAAAGATCCGGAGCGCAGGCCTGTTTCTGAACAGCGCTTCACCTCTCGTGGCCTGTCACGCAGCACATGGCTCTCGGTCGTCAGCGCTGCTCAGCGTGTTTACACAGGGCCTGATTTAGTATGATGAAGTATGCAGCACCGATCCAAACAATAGCTGACTCACGAACTCTCCTGGGGATTAACAAAAACATGCAAAGTCATTGACTTACGCAAAGCATGCGTATGATATAAAGCTTATAAGGAGCCAAGACTCAAAAGTACATCAACATTTGGGTTTCTTGAGAATGCAAAATAGGTGAAACAAAAGCCAACATATAAAGCATTCACAAGCAATTTTACTTCAGAAATAGCTTGATGCATTTCTGAATGAATCAGGATATTCAGCTAAAACAATACAAAACAACGTTGGACAGGATTTGATTTTATCCTATTGTGTTGTCAGTTCTTTCACTTTAGTTTTGCACTCTTGCGACTGTATTGATATTATTATATACAGGTGCATCTCAATAAATTAGAATGTCGTGGAAAAGTTCATTTATTTCATTAATTCAACTCAAATTGTGAAACTCGTGTATTAAATAAACTCAATGCACACAGACTGAAGTAGTTTAAGTCTTTGGTTCTTTTAATTGTGATGATTTTGGCTCACATTTAACAAAAACCCACCAATTGGGCAAAAATAATGTTTTTTTGTGCTGCCTTAGCGTACAAAAGTTTGAAATCATTCAATTGTTTGAATGTTTCTGAAAGACGTCTCTTATCGACACAGAGGCTCCGTTTATTTGTTAATAATACAGTAAAATAGGAAACTTGTGAAATGTTATTGTTAAATTGTTATTGTAAATGTTTAATAGCTAATTGATTTATTTACATTTGTAAAAGATGTCTTTTGTCCCCACAGAGGCTGTTTAGTTTTGTAAAACTGCTGTAAAAACAGAAATTTTTTGAAATATTATTATGATTAAAAACGGCTATTCTATTAATTTCTGCTACAGATTAAAGGGGTCCTATTATGCTTTTTCACTTTTTGAATTTTAGTCAGTGTATAGTGTGTATGTTTGCGCATAAAACGATCTTTTCAAGAACTACAACGAATGGCTCATTTGGACTACAAAGTTGTTTTCCGGTGTTTGTGATATCACAAAAATAATCCCGCCTACAGAAATTCAGATGGTTGGCGGGTGGGGAGAACGCTTTGAGTTCTGCACATTTCAAAATCGAAACCCAGTGCGGGTGTTTTATATCAATATCAAACCAACTGTTTCAGACAATTTTGGATGTCATTTTATATGTCTTGCACATTTAATATGTCTTGCAATATCTGTGTTTGCAAAGGTTCTGCATGATTCTGTTTTTTGGCAAGGGCGGGGCAGTAACGCCGTCTAAGCTGTTGGCCAATCACAACGCACTATCCAGTTTCAACACATTGCGTTTTTCATAAGGCGGGCCCTAATCAAACCCGGAACTAATCGAGTTGTTTGTGTCAGGCTGGGGAGAAATAATTTAATTAATATTGTAATAATTTAAATTAAGTGAAAAATAACGTGATTTTCGAACCACCAACCATGAGAGCATGTTCTAGTACCCCCCCTAAAACAAAATCAAGACTTTGTAAAAGAGCATAATAGGATCCCTTAAAAAAAAAAAAATCAAAGTAATTGCAATGTTTTATCTTCCAATTTGGACTTTATATCTCACCATTCTGCTTATATATATTGTGCAATTCTGAAAAGTTTCCGCACAATTCTGGGCATCTCGCAATTGTTTATTTTTTATTTGCCAAGGAATAAAAAATATAAATGCAGATAACACATTTTGATCTCATAAATAGACTTATTTCTCATAATTCAAAAAGTTCACATCTCAAAATTCAGACTTTTTCTTGCAATTGGGAATTTACATCTTGTCGTTATAATTTTTACTCTTCTCTCAGAATTCTGAGTTTATATCTTGCAATTCAGATTTTTTTGTCATAACTCTTATCTGTTTTTATGTCAATTTTGCTCAATTTAAGGCATCCTTTCTGAGTAAAAACTATGAATTTCTTTAAGAAAATCGTACTGATTATTAGTATGCACACAATCACTTATTCAACACATTTAATCAACATTCCACCATCATTTCCTATTAATTGTGAGTGATGTTCGTCGAGGCCTGTCAGTCGTGGTGAAGCATATCAGCGTCTCTTCAGCAGCGAACCCGCCAGCGAGTGACATTTTGAGACGTTTTGGCACATACGGCCCTATTTAAAACCATGTTCCCTCAACTCAACAGCTGCTTCCAATCCAATGGCATTTGCTTCCCCGAGCCTTGTTTCCAAATGTTGAACGAGGGCAGGCACACAGACCTCTCTTTTCAAAGCCGTCCTGGTCTCTGTCAAACATTGCGTGGCAACATCAAACGCTCTGGCCGGTCAGATACTTTTGTGTTTTTTCAGCAGCTTTGTGGGAGGATAATTGAGGGCAGGCCTCTGGATATGTGGAGCATTTCTCTTCCAGGCTTTTTTAGAAGGGGTTGAGTGTAAAACACACTTCGTTGAGCTCCTCCGCTCCATCACTGGAAGCCCTGAGTCATTCCTCAGTTTAATAAACATCGCACTGACATGTGATATCTGGCCCCTGCTTGTTGAATTTTGTGTGTTTTGGGAGGTTGAACAAACCCACCGCAGCCTCACACGGACACGCATGCATCCTGCCCTGTCTCGCCATCTCCTCTTTTGTGTTACTCTTTATTTTTTTTGGTAGAAAGAATACCTTCTCATGGGTTTGGCAAGAACTCCAAGAATCTCACTTGTGGAGACGTGATGGAAAAGTATGAATATTGAGAGTGAAAGCTTGCTGCAAAAAAAAAAAGAACAAAAGAACGCTTTTCTTACTTGGTATTTTTCTCGTTTCCCATTACAAATATCGAAAACATTCTTAAATCAAGATACAAGTATTTGAAAGGGGAAATTAAGATTTATTTTTGTTGAAAAATCTCTAAAGTGAGTTTTTACATTACATTCCAATATTTGGATTTAAGATTTATTTTTAAATGTTTTTGAAGAAGTGTCTTATTCAACTAGTCTGTATTTATTTGATCAAAAATACAGTAAAAAAAAAAGTGAAATGTTATACAATTTAAAAATCAATATTTTCTAAATTAATATCTGTTAAACTGTCATTTATTTCTGTGATGCGCAGCTGTATTTTCAGCATCATTACTCCAGTCGTCAGTGTCACATGATCTTCAGAAATCATAATAATATATTCAGCATTTACTGCTCAAGAAACATTCCTGATTATTATCAATGTTGAGAACAGTTGTGCTGCTCAATATTTTTCTAGAAATGTTGATATGTATTATATTTCAGGATTCTTTGATGAATAGAAAGTTCAAAATAGAATAGAAATAGAAATCTTTCCTAACATTATAAATGTCTGAATATGTTTGTATCTAAGTAATACTTTTGTTCAGCAAGGACGCATTAAATTGATCAAAAGTGACAGTAAAGACATTTATAATGTTAGGAAAGATTTCTATTTCTATTCTATTTTGAACTTTCTATTCATCAAAGAATCCTGAAATATAATACATATCAACATTTTTACAAAATGATTGAGCAGCACGACTGTTTTCAACATGGATAATAATCAGAAATGTTTCTTGAGCAGTAAATCAGCATATAATTATGATTTCTGAAGATCATGTGACACTGAAGACTGGAGTAATGATGCTGAAAACTCAGGAATGCATTACAATTTAAATGATTTGAAAAGAAAAGTTTTTTAAGTGTAATATTTCATATTTGCAGTATTTGCAGTTTCTTTGATCAAATAAATGCAGCCTTGGTTCAATTTTTTTTATCTTAATTATTTTCCATTTGAATTACATGTTTCTTACCCTACTGACAAATATTAGTTTTGTTTTAAGCATTAACTACTTTTTATTACTTATGCATTTTTGAGAAAACAATAAGAATTAATATCTCATGTCATTCTCAAGTGGTGGTATTTGTTCTGTAAAACAAGACTCCGAGAGAGAGTCTTTTCTGCAGTATATCAACTGGCCTTTTTTCTGTTGTTTTAGTCTCTGCAGATGTTGGGCAGACTCGGTTCGGTGCCAGGGCTTTTGTTTTTCCATCTCTCCATCTCTCCATCAGGAGGGTCATCGCCTGGTCAGGTCCAAATGAGCAATAGTTGGCTCGTTCCGCTGGCGGCCGCTCAAATCCAGCCTTTTACTGTTTCTCCCGCCGCGAGAGCCTCCTGTGAACGATGGATGCCAAATCTGAGAGTGGGTAAGAATTCACTTGGGGCCTTTTCATTTCAGACCGCCGCTGCATTCACTCGTTCTCCTGCTTTTCTCTCTCATCCATTCACACGAGGGAGTTTGTGTCAAAGTGTGTTGGTGTATTTTTGAACTCTGGTACTGCAGAAATCTGTATTTCCATCTTGTTTTTCAGTATACTGTAATTATGTATTTTAATATGAATACGAACCAAATGGCTTCTTTTGATAATTAATACAATATTGTTTTATTTTGATGGCTGATACTAATATGGTGTCATGACAAGAGCAGGGATACCCAGCTTTTCTTTCACCAAATTCTTTTTACATGAAATATTTAGCTGAACACATGAACATGCTCACAGGTTCTGATATTGTTTACATGACATCCAGGTAAACAAATCTTTTCTTTTTTTCTTCTTCTTCTTCTTATTATTATTTTTATTACAGGGACAATGCATATTAATAAACATTTCTGTCAATATGCCAGAGTTAGCCAAATGGCTATTTTTCACCCGCAGTCCCTAGACAGATGGTAAAAGTCACCCTAAAAGAGAGTAAAATTACATATTAACATAAGAATATAACAATTACAAAACATTTAGTAAAAAGTACTATTAAGCTAAGATATACAATAGAAACAACACAGACCAACAATCAGACAAATACATAAACACATCCACACATACACAAAGCAAGAAGCCAGCAGGCAGCGAAAGCAGGTCTAGTAGTAAGCTAATGTTGACAGCTGATTATCAATGAGCCATTTCTTTAACTGGATCTTAAATGTACTATATGTGTTTAGATTTCTGATATTTATGGGGGTGAGGTTCCACTCAGGTTTGGCCAAATGCACTTTTCCTAAAGGGAATGATACAATCTCCCCTCGCTGCACCTCTGGTTCTGCTATGATCAGCTGTTCGGATGTTGACAAACTGGTGGAGAGGAGGGGATGATAAACCGTGAATAATTTTATAGACAAGACATAGATTTGAATATTTTACCATGTTTTCCCAGCTGAGTAATCTGTATTTTTGTAATATTGGACAATGATGAAAAATACTTGGTTTCTTATCCAGAATTTTTACAGTTCGTTTATAAAGTGATTGCAGAGGTTTCAGAGATGTAACACTAGCTAGTGACCATATAGGTAAACAGTCAATTATGTGTGAAAAGATCATAGAGTACGTGTACATTTTTGCTGCTTGTGTGGACATTTGATGGCGAATATATCTGAGGTTATTTAGGTTGAATTTGATTCGATTACAGACCCTTTTTACGTGTGATTTAAATGAAAGCTTTAAATCAATTAAAACCCCCAAATATTTATATTCTGACACGATCTGCAGCCTTTCCCCGGACACAAAAACATCTGGTTCAACACTGAAGTTAGTATTGTACTTGGTGAAAAACATTGCTACTGTTTTTGGTGTGTTCAACTGCAGGCAAGAGTGTTTCAACCAAGCTGTAATATTAACCATGGAGTTAGTGATCTTCTCAGCTACCTGAGAGACATTTACTACCATGAACATAGACTACGGAGTCATCAGCATACATCTGCACAGAAACATCTGGACAGACAGACGGAAGTTCATTTATATAAAGTGTGAACAACAAAGGTCCTAAATTTGATCTTTGAGGAAGACCCGTGGACAGACTGAGAGCAGCTGATTTAAATGACTGGACTCTGACATGTTGGGAACGGTCAGTGAGGTAAGACTCAATCCATTTAAGTGCATCTGAGGAAAAATTAAAACTGCATAATTTTGTCAGCAAAATGTTATGATTGACAGTGTCGAAAAGCCTTCTTAAGATCCAGGAACACAGCTCCAACAACCCCACCTTTGTCCAACAAAGCTCTGATGTTTTCAGTAAAGAAGCAAGTAGCAGTTTCGGTGGAATAATTGGCTCTAAAGCCAAACTGCATAGGGTGGAGAGCATAGGGTGTGGTATTTAGATGATTAATAATTTGTTTTACTATCATTTTCTCTGCAATCTTAGACACAGTGGGCAATATACTAATGGGTCTGTAATTTGACATGGAATGCGGGTCTCCACTTTTGAAAATGGGAGCAATAACAGCTGTTTTCCACATACTTGGAAACATATTTTGTGAAATGGACAGATTGATAATTTTGGTAATGGGGCATGTGACTGTTGTACTGAGCTCCTTGAGCATCACTGTATCCATACCAAAAATATCTTTACATCTAGATGGTCTGAGTGATTTAATAGTCTGTGATACCTCTGATTCGGTAATGTTTATTAAACTAAAAACTGATTGATTAAGGCCATTTCAATTTTTTTCTGATGTATTTAATAATTAATTATTCGTTTTTAACTCGAATAAATGGTGATTGTTGATTTATTTTATGGAACAATTTGTTGAATGCTATGGAAGCCCGCTTCTGTCACTGAATAACAACAAAAAAAGTAATAGAAAAAAAAATTATCTTTTAAGTCTGAGGTTTTTTCTCACAAACTCGTGATTCTGAGAACATATCAGTCTTTCATATCACTCTTTTTTTCTCAGAATTGGACTTTATAACTCGCAATTGCGAATATATCTATAACCGTGAACAATAAAGCTTCCTATAGTTATAAACATTCACAGTCGATTGATTTGGGACGATACCACTAACTAGAAAGTATGTCGTGTGTGTGTGCGCGTGTGCATGTGTGTGCGTGTGTGTGTGCGCGTGTGCATGTGTGTGTGTGTATATATACACATGACATGATACTTTCTAGTTAGTGGTATCGTCCCAAATCAATCGACTGTGAATGTTTATAACTATAGGAAGCTTTATTGTTCACGGTTATAGATCGACTACAAAAAATCGACTACAAATGTGCTCCTTTGACCTAAAATACTTGCTTGAAGTTGATTAATATTTCAATAATTTCACAGCATATTTGCATGTTCACTGAAGTGCGTTAATGATTTGACCTACATTCCAGTAAACAAATAAAATATTTCATATTTTAGTTGCCTAAGTATTTTATTTACATTGTTTTTATTTTAAAACATTTTATTATTATTTTATTACTTTATTATTTCAATAATCATTTTTTTTATTAATAATTTTTGCTATCTGAACTTGGAAAGAAAGACCATATTTTAGCAACGGTTTGAAGTTAAAAACATCTTAGTCCCAGTCTGAAATGATATGGTTTATGAATCATTATTCAGATCGGGACTACGGAGCTCGTCTTAGTGATGATAACCGATGGACTCTCATTCTGACGGCACCCATTCACTGTAGAGCATCCACTGCTGAGCAACTGATGCAATGCTACATTTCTCCAAATCTGATGAAGAAACAAACTCATCTATATCTTGGATAATCTGAGGGTGAGTACATTTTCAGCATATTTTCATTTTCGGCTGAACTATTCCTTTAAGGCATGTTGGCACACAGTCAGTAACACTAAGCGTGAACTGTAAAATAACATGCACAAAGATGGTGGGACTCTAGTGAATCCACCACTTTTCACTCTGTTTCATTCACCTCGTGGCCCCTGGATCCGTATAGATTCATGACACGGTGCGGTTTCTCGCTGGTAAGTTGTTTATTTGGGTTTCTGAAGACCTGTAAGCAGTGATTGATTGATGGAGGTGGAGGTGAAGCGTGCTCTCAGAAGGCTGTTGCTGTGAAGCGTCTTAGTCTGATAGGCTGGATGCCGTGAAAGTCGACTGTGTGGGTTATTGTGAAAGTCCCAGACGCTAGTGAATGAGCTGCAGGACTCCAGCACACGTCACTATTAATACTGTCTCGAGCCAGACACATTCACCTTCAGTAATGCGTTACTCCAGAGAAATAAACCGCTTCATGTTCCTGTGTGGCGTTTCTGCACGGATATTTGCTCAAATGATGTAGATTGATACTGAAAATCTAGATATCCTGCTGATTCTACCTCATAAAACATACAACCTCTGACATGAAAGAAATATGTAAAGCTGAACTCAACATGAAACGGCATTCAACTCATTTTAATTCTGTGAAACGGAATATTTAATGAGAAAACAAATGGTACATTGTTTAGTAAAGTAGTAAATAAAAGAAAGATTATGGAAGTATATTTTACAAGAAAATACTATTTCAGTCGTTTTTCATCAAAATGATACATTTAATTCAGTTTGTTACTGCTTGTACATTTTTAAATAAATTAAATTAAATTATGTAATTATGAAATTTTACATAATTTAAATTATGAATTATGTAAAATAATTAATCATATAATTTATAATAAATATTATAATATTTTCTAAGTATTTTAATAAATATTAGTATTATAATAAATAAAAATAGTTATCCAACATGTATAAAAAATAGTGAAAAAGGAATTGAGATGAGTTTGTATGAGAAATGGATTAAGTGGGTTCAAACTTTCACATTTAATTCAATGTGTTACTAGCCATTTCTTTTAAATTATTTATTGAATGCACTGTCAATTTAGGAGTGAACATAGTTTCAAAGTAAATCATAAACCAATGTTTTAAGGTACTGCATTTTGCAACCTGGTCTCATAAAAATACATAGCTCTGTGCACTTTCTGTGCGGCACCGGTTTACGTACCTTACTGCACGTTTCACCGCAGTTTCAAAGAGAAATGTGCACTGAGTGGCGCTAATTAACACCGGTTCAATACGTGAACACTGCCACGTTTTTATTGAGTAGATATAGGTACATATTGCTGTGTTTTTATTGCTACAGAAACGTATAGCGGCGGTTCAGAATTCAATTATCTGGGGTCTGTCCCTAAAAGTTAATGCTACACCAAACCCATCCCTAAACCTACCCGATAGTGTTCACAAATACAAAACTGATATGAAAATGTATTTGTTGATGCAACCGTGCCATTACGACTCCCTTATAAACAGATTTTAAACTGAAAACCCATAGACACGAGGCTGGATAGGTGCGATGCTAACGTTCAAAAGCATCAGTTTCCAAATCTCCCAGCATATTAATATTGTTTTGAAGTCGTAACATTATATTCTTCAAGTAATTGTGCGAAAAATACACTTTATTAATCAAAACTCAACTCACATTTGTGTGAAAAGGAGTAAAATGTGTCAGAGTTGAACTGCCTCTAGTGTTTGTTTCTTTTGGAAACTGCAGTAATATGTAGTTATTGGTACATATTTCATGTCTCGCTAAAAAGTGCACCCAGGTACGTAAATACTATGAGACCAGGTATGCATTTTAATGAAGGATTATGATGACAAATGTTTTAATTTGGAATAACATGCACCAAAAAGTTATTCGCAGTAAGACCAGGAATATGCGAAATAGCGTCTGTTTTGATTTCATGTTCTCTTTAAAGGTGCATTAAGTAGTTTGTTTTACTTCCTAAAGAAATGACATCTTTCTTGTTCCTTGACAGGAGATTCGATTTCTGTCTTGGAGGACCTGGTTTGATGTGACTGGAGTCTTCTCTGCACTAATTGCATCATGTTTTCAATCTGAGTTATTTTTTCCCTCCAACAACAGATGCAATGTGTCAGTAAGCAGTACAGTTACATAACCAGAACAAAACAGGCCTCTCTTACTGTCTCTGTTTCTCTTCCCGATGCTTCCTCCAGCCTTCCGGTTTCTTTAGACCGATCAGGGACTGTTGGGATGTTAGTCAGACTTTAGACTATTAAAGCTTATTCTGGCCGGCGACCGCCTCTTTTGATAGGAAGCGAACGTTTGATTGACATGCATGGCAACCAATCACTGTTCATTCTGTTTTGACGTGCCATTTAGGAGCAGATTTATATGATTCCAATAAACCTGCTTGAAAAAATTCTAATAAATGATACATTAAATGAAAATGATTTATGATAATTTAATTTATATGTAATAAAATAACACAGAAAATACCCAAAAATAGAGAAAATGCATTGGGTTTAAAATTTTAAAGGTCTAAGAGTCCACGGCTGCAGAGAAAAATATTAAATGAAGAGGTCAAGAGTTGAAAGGCAAGGGATTGGATGAGTTTGAGAGAGTTTACATGAGAAATGGAGCGTGTGGGATGTCATTGATTCTCTGTTGGTAGCACCGGGCCCTTCCTCGACTCTCACGCCGTTCACAAACTGGTGAGCTGGCAGCTTTAACAATGTGCCCAGTGTAGACGGATAGCAGACAGTGACTCGCCAGACTGAAGCATGTTTGACCTCCAGCCCCCCCCCCCCCCCCCCCGTCACACCATGGCAAAGACCTCATTCAGACCGTAATATAATGACTCACTTCACATATAAACATACAGCATCAGCAGAAAACTTACTCCATTACACTTCTAATAAACTAGTATTTAAATAGTAACTTTACTTGCAAAAATAGTAATGTTTTAGCACATCTTATTTGTTTTGCACTTTTTATTCTATTGCACATTTTACTCTTTATTTCTCTTTTTTTACCTATATATATGCTCTTGTGTTGTGTTACTTTTATATAATTTTTATTTGTATTCTTTTGCACTGTCCACTGAGCGGACCTGATTTGATTTACATTTCACTTCTGATTATACCCTGTATAATTTATTATGTGACGAATAAAGAAACCTTGAACCTAACTCATTGAGAATCAAGTTCTTTGTGTCAGGTGTTTGTCTTAAACTATATGCCATTGTAGGAGAAAGTATAAAATAATAAGAGTGCTGTATCTATATTCTTTCTTTCATCAAAGTTAACCTAAAACCTAAAACCAAAATGCGTGCTTGTCTTAGGACAACTTTGATTCACTTTTTTGATCCAGTTCAAATGTTGACTATACGTTATATGTATATGTGTGTGTGTGTGTGTGTGTGTGTGTGTGTGTGTGTGCGTGTGTGTGTGTGTGTGTGTGTGTGTGTGTGTAATATGGTTAATATAATTAAACCATGGTAACCAATCACAAATCAAATCGAATGTGTAGTAAAACTGTTTATACAAAAAAAGCCTATAATAAAACCATTGTTCATTTTCTTAAGGGCTTTGTATTTGTATATTCTTTTTTTGTTTTTGTTTTTATAATTGTATTTTGAACAAACTGATTATTTTCAATGAACCTGTTCAATCGGTTCGCAAATCGCCACAAACGATTCATTCACGAACTGCAACGATCCGATTGCAGCTGTTCTCGAGTCGAAAACTCACTGATTCAAATGATCCGTTTAGAGCGAGTCTTCTTCAGTGAACTGAACTCACAAGTAAAGAACCGGGAGATCTTGTGAGCGCGCGCTACTGATGCTGTGAAAAGTACGTTACTAATGTCAAATTTTAGGATTCATTGTTGTAACTGAAAATAATATTTAGGTCAAAACTGTCAGTTGTTTGTGAACTAAATCTGCTGTAAAGGGTGATCTATTAAGCCCACTGAAATGCTTGAATGCAGACAGATCAACATCAGTGTCTCTAACGTTATGTTTTAGGTCAAAAAACAAAACATTAAAATAACACCGATTAAATAAAATAACTCATGCACGTGTAACGGATGTTTACCAGTAAGGGCTGTGTGTAAACCTCACTCCCCTGACCTCAAAAAGAGGCGCTCTAGCGACTGATGCAAGAGGCTGTAGCCTTTAGCGTTCCTTGTTAGAGCGCCCGCCTCCCGCGCCGAAATCCCGGGTTCGCGACCCGCTCGGAGCAAGAACGAGTTAGGATGGTGTGGACCCGGGGGAGATACACACGTTGATATTCCCCGCAGTTGTAACTTTAGCAGTTTTTTTTAAATGCTATGCATTTAGACCTATGTGACGTCTGTTTTTATATTGTTTATCAACAGTATACATTTGTATATTGTTTAGATCAACTAGCCGAGTAGACAGATATGAATGTTTATTCATAACCATACTGAAAATAAGTAAATATTGTTAGCTGATGCTAACTGTCTAGCTAACAAGCTTGCTGGTGCTAAGTTGAGGAAATGATTTGATATAAAGTCCAAATATCTTTATTCAGCCTCCTAGATAGATTCCATCTGAGGGAAAAAGAAAGGATGTGCTGTTCAGAACATAGTAACTACAGTAATTATCAGAGTGGGAAGTGATGCGCTCTGGGGGCATTTGGCCAGGGGTGTTTTTACACCACAGACAAGGTTTGAGAAGAAAGAAAAATCATTATGAAAATATCATTATATTTTCCTTAAAATGTTCTTCCTAATTTCAGGCCCAATTCTCATGTCATATATAACTGACGTTCTGCAAAACAACAAGTTCTAAAACACTGTTTTCTTCCTGGTGTAAATGAGATGGTGAAATCTGTTTTCTCTCAGGTACATGGCAGTGTAAGCTTCACAGTGAACATTACTACATCACTCTCATCAACGTAGTCCATATCAACAACATATATATCTTGACTCTATATAGTGGTTATTTTGGGCAGTAGGATTATAAAAATATGTGCTAATATAAAATTAAATAAAGTAGTCTACATAAAATTGCAAAATAAATCTATCAGTACTTTTTTACTTAAGTACATAAAAAATGGAGTACTTTTGTACTTTCACTCGAGTAAAATTGAAAAAGCAGTACTTTTACTTTTACTGGAGTAATATTTTAGTATACGTATCTGTACTTTTACTCAAGTACTTGATCTGTGTACTTTGTCCACCACTGATCATTTCATATCGGGACTACGGAGCGTGGATCGTAAAGTTCCGATCGGAATCAAATGATTCGTGATCCACGCTTCTGAATAATAATCTGAATAATGATTCCCAAACCATAATTTCAGAATAGGACTTCGGAGCGTGGATTATAAATCAATCAATTCGCAAAATGATGTGCAAACCCGCTGCAAACTTCCGATCTGAATAAAAAAATTCACAAACCCGCTCCGAAGTTCTGATCTAAATAAAAATATTTTGATAAGTGATCTGATTGGAGCGCATCAAACCTGTCAATCATATCCCAAGAGTTGAACTGTTTCGGAGTTTGGAAAAGCTTGGTTTCACCCATCAACACTTTTTAAAATCATTACAAGCGATGTCGAAATTCGAAAATGAATGGCTCGTTTGAACTGGATTTTGCTGGTGAATCGCTTGAACTGAATGATCGAAGTCACGAATTTGAATCAATTGGAGTGATTCCAGCGTAAATAACTCACTCGATTGAATTGGTTTGTCTGTTCCTTCGATTTTCGCGTCTTCAGCCATGTTTACACGACACTATAAGTACTACTGGCTTATTAGCTCGTTAGTTTTATTAACTGATATAAGCAAAACACATGTTTACAGATGAAATATCCACATCTCCATTCCAAAGATAACATCAACACAAACCAATGAACACATTCAGGTGAGGTAACAACATAAAGAGGGCAAACTTTTATCATTCAACTGAACAGTGCACATATATTTTAAACACTTCTGGTTGTCTTGAGAGATTTACAGGCCGAGCTTCAGCATTATTTTGATGGAAAAGAGGCAGTAGTTTTATGAAAAGTTGTACGGATGATTTTGAAGACATCATAGCCTGTTTGTCTTGACTTTGAGATCACTTTTCCCTTTCTTCACATAGTAATAAGTACTGGACATAACATTGAAAACACACAAAAACATTTCAGGAAAGCATTGCTTGCATCCTCTTTGAATTCTGTTTCTCTATAATTTTCGATTACTATGATTATGGTTATGATGTTTTGACACTCAACCGCACAGTCTCTACAGAAAGGTTTTTCCCACATCCCATCTGGACTCGTCCGCCCTGATTCTTTGATGGGTTTGACCCACTGTCACATCCAACCTCTCGGACTCTCGCTCTCAGAGGAGGTTATGAAACACATGAGTCATCGTTTGGTCTGCGGTGTGAAACCGCTATAATCACATCAGTGTGATTGAGACGGCTATGCAACTATGCACTGAATTCTTCTAAATCTGCTTTGTTTATGTTTGAACAGTTGAGAAATGTCTCCCCTCAAGGCAAAAAGATGTCAGCCAACAGTTCAAAGTTTTAGCTCATAACTTTTTAATCAAATAGAGAGCACAGATATCATATTTTAACATGCAGGTCATTGCACTTGGTCGTTTCAGGTTGAGATTTTCTGCCATTTTTACATTTTGTACAAAAAAAAAATCCTAAAACCTTTGTCCGATTTTCATAAAATTTGGTACAGAGGATCTTGAAGCTGTGCTGGTTGAATACTGTTAGAAATGGTTTTATATACCAAACCATTCCCATGAAACGCATCAACGCATCTGATGGCAGGAACGCCATAGAGGAAGTGAGGCCGTGTTGACCTATTGACATTCATTTTGTTAGATGTTATTGTCATAATATATAATGCACACTAGAAATGTTGTTGACAGCACCACCTACTAGCTAAAGAAACAAAAAAGACCTAAAGTCATTAAAACCTTGAAATAATGAGCCCTATTTGAATGATCTACAGACATGGTCTAAAGTGCACGGTGCACTCAGGGTGTGTCCGAATCCACTTTTGCTAGTTTAGCAACGGGAAAACTGTCGGCGAGCCTGGGCGCATGGTCTAAACGGGTTGTCCCTATTCTCTTAATGAGTAATGGGTGTTTTTGGGGGCATAATGTGCAATAAACCAATCAGAGTCTCATCTCCCATTCCCTTTAAGAGCGAGTTGCGCTCGTGCCAGGACGGATTTGCTATTTAAACAGCGAAATGAAGGATAGTCCATTATGACATGTATGATATTTTTATATTTATGTAGCCTACACAATAAAATTGTTACACTGTAGTCCTTTAATTTGTAATGTTTGGCATGTTTGTGTGCTGCTGCGTGTCCCTGTGTGTAATAAGCAAAGTGAATGCGCATTGTGGATACTTCCAGAGGCGCATTTTCTATTATTATTCATATTCTATTACGCGCTCTTTAACCTGTTAACCCGCACCAGGACGCCAGCGCACTGAACGCTCTTTGTTATAAAAACATATATATATATTGCGCCTTTGACTTTAGACTTTAAACCAGGTTTGAGTTGGTCTATGGCACAGTCTATTTTAAGTTCCTCAAAATAACTCGCCAACAATGCGCCTGAACTCACCTCTTTAGACCAGCATGCCCATGGGTGCACAAATGGGTGAAAATGCATTTGCTTTTTAAACAACGTGTCGCAGAACTGCTTCAGTCTGAAACTAGCAAAAACACTTGCGCTGCGACTTGCACCAGGTGCATGATAGGGCCCAATGTGTCTTAAATGAGTCATTGGATGCAAAATTCACTTTTCAAGCTGTTTGAACATAAATGTGTGTTGGAAGTGTGTGTACAATCCAAACACCCAGTGTTTTTTTCAATCCCTATTTTAAAATCCCCTTTCTGTTCTGAGATTCCTGTCAGAATGACGTAGTTCTGTACAAGCCCCTCCCACAATAGTTGATTGACAGGTCCGTCTTACCTTAGCCCAGCCCCCTGAGTGAACTGAGAGCGGTCCACCTTCGGTGAAGGGGAAGACAAGATGTCGCCGATTAAACGATTGAAGTGCTTTGTAGTTGGATGTAATAATGAACATAGCAGTCGTCAGTTACTCCCGACACCTGAGCCGCTGAAGACGCAGAGGATTAATGCTACGTTCGTTTTGAAGGGAATGCGCCGATCCCCGATCTACATAAATGCATCTATGTTCGTGCAAATCATTCGTGATCCAGCTTCATCTACAGAAGAAGTGAGTGTAAGGGTTGTTTATGAATCTTTTCCTAATAATGTACTAGTTAGCCAGTTTCGCGGCTAAAGTCTACAGTCTGCTCGTCACCCCACGGAAGAGAGGGGCGGGGTCAGCAGAGCTCATTAGCATTTAAAGCAACATGGACTATAATGGCTTGCTAAAATCAAAGCTGATTTTGACAGGGTAAAAAATGTTTTTTACTCTACCATTGACAAATTTGAACCAAAGTATGTTATAGACTTTTAATTTAGACCCTAAAGAATCATATCAACTTGTGGAAAATGGGCATCCGATGACCCCTTTAAAGTCATGCTTTTCATGCCTACCTCCTATGAAGCTTGTCCAGTTTTCACCATACTTAAATCAGATCATATTTTGTATATATAGATAATAAATGATTTTGATATAAATATAAATAGATAGCAAAAAAGAACAAAAAATACAAATAAATACAAAAGTAATCAAATTAATATTTATAAAATTAATTGTATTTTTATAATAATTTCAGATGCAATTTTTCTATAAATGTGTCAGTTTATATACTTTTATATTGTAAATTATATAAAAATGTATATAATGTTACTATATAAAGTTATTTATGGATAATTATCTTCATTAATGCTGGTTCAGATCCAATGCATTTAGATGTCTCTTAATGACCTTTTATTGTTGCTAAGTATTATTTGAAGTTAATATATTTGTACCAATATATCAAAATAAAAAATGGTATTTTTAGACTGTAAAATGTCTATATAATTTACTAATGTTTCTAAATGAAATTTTAGGGTTTCAAAGTGTTATATGAAGTTGAATCAGCACAAAATTGTGTAACATTGCATTACTTAATTGTGTATTGTTACATGAATCCGTAGCAGAATATTGAGCATAAAGTAGTTTGTAAATATGAATCCCAAGGGTTTGCCATACAATATTTCAGTCTCTTTGGCCTCTTCATTATTGCGCCGGCAAGCGTTCAATCCTGCCGGGATGAACTGACCCTTGATCATATTCATATGTTTGTCACAAAGCCAGCGTTTACCTCATGTGTTTGTTTTCTGCTGTACTTGTGTGAGCTGCTTAGTGATTTTCAGACAAAGGAAATCCCAGTTATCAGTGCCGTCCCCCCCCCCCCCCCCCTGCAGCTCCTCTCCAAAGCCGATCGATGGCTCCTGAAATCACTAGACTTATTAAAGCTCCCGTCTCAGATCGGCCTGCCGGATGGGAGAGGTCACGAGCAGATGTCACCGGTCACGGCGAGCTGTGAATGATTGTCACAGAGGGTGATGTGACCCGGCATAAAAATTCAATTAGAGTGCGGCGGTTACAAGTTCGTGGAAACCGTCTGGAAGGGATGTGAGTCACAGTGTGAAGTGCAAAACTCCTGGAAAATGCGTTTATTCACCGATATGAAGCACATAAGTCTAGCCAACAAATTCATACTTTGTTCCAATTAAACGGCTGTTTTTCCTGCCAAAAATACATCTGTCAGCGTGCACGCATTGTAAGTTATGCACACATGTTGATGTTAGGTCCCTGATGAGGCCTGTGCACTAACCCCAAATCTTTTTCTGCAACCTCTGCCGAACCTAAAGTACCCCTCATATTTTTAAGGTAATATTTCAACCGTTTAATCATCTATTTTAGTAAATGTGTTTTGAAATGTGATATTTTTTTGTTTGTTTAATTTTGTTGTTTTTTTAATTTATATATTTTTATGATTTATATCATTATTAGCCTTTCATCAACGTACTAACAAACCCCAGTTTGGGAAGCTAGTTATTATTTTTATTCTTAATATTAACTTAATATACTCCTGAGATTTTAAGTTAGTATTCTACTAATTTAATGATTTATTTGTAAGTATGTTGGTTTTATTTTTATTATTTTTTGGTTTGTTCATTATTTTGTTTGTTTATTGTAATTATAAGTTTTTAATTAAATTTTGTATCATTATTAGCTTTTAATCAACTTGTGAACCCCAGTTTGAGAAACCCAAAGGTTTTTATTTAATTTTATTAGTATTACTTTATATTTTGGAACTAGAGTTTAATAAAATCCAGTTCTTATTTTTATTATTAAATTTTTAAGTATATATTTAAAAAAAAAATGTGAATTTGTATTCATTTATTCATAAATGTGTTATTTATATATAGAATAATTTTTTATTAGTTTGTTTTATTGTAATTTTACACTTTTTTTATTTGAATTATTATTAGCTTTCAATCCATTCACAAATTATTCGAATAATTGTTATTTTCTTATTATTAATATTATTACTACTATTTATGAAAAATATGACTATATAAACAGAATACAAATGTATATTGATGGAGCTATTAGTCGTTCTCTCTGTCTGTAAGGAATATAAACCGTCAACCTTTTTCTCATCCTATTCTATACTCTATATTTTATATAGCTATTAAAATCAAAACAATAATATATTTAAATATATACAACTGTGGAAAATCTTCATACAAATGTACTTGTTTCATAACAAAGTTTCAAGTTTTAGTATTTAAAAACATTTGTGTTTGCATGTGACTTTGGCGAATAATCTTCATTTATTGTCATGTAGATATTATGTTGTTTCAAAGTGTTGTATATTGATTGATCTGTGCATGTTCTCTCTCCTAAGGCTTCAAACATCAAGGCTTTTGTCCTGCTGTACTCATGTGGTCATTATTTTTCACGCCGCTGATCAAATCGGTGCCGTTATTATTGTGTATGTGAGCTTGTTCTGGAGGTTATGTCTCACCCAACTCATTTCTTTCCAGCACTTTTCCAATTGTACTTGAGTGTTTATTGCTACAGCAGGAAATTGTATCTGTTTTGTCATCATCTCGTAGCCTCCAGGCACGCAGGTATTTGGTTGGTGGTTTTGGGTCCCCTCGGACAGATTTTATGACCTTAGAGTTGGCCTTAGATTGGAAAGGCGGTGTTATTAAACATCCCGAAGGCTTGCTGGATAACCGTTCTCCTGCTGCCTGTGTGTCACAGACCCACTGCTTCTCGTTTCAGAGGCCATTTATATTACATTCCTTTTGGATAGCAAAATATATATTTGACTGAATAAATAATAATAATCAGCAGATTAGGCAAGTACTCAAGGTGGGACAGATGACAAGAGGAGCTTCTTTATGGTTACTCAATATATACACTTGGTAGGCTGTATATTGGCCTATACCTGGTATATAAATATTGGGCAATATTTAAAAAGGGTGTCCTTTTCAGTTCACGAGTGTGGATTTGAACTGAACACACAGGAAGAGGAATTTACTGAATTATAATTCACAGAAATTCAACACATCAGATAATTTGGGGGAACGTCCACTTTATAAATCCGGGTTTACCAAACGTTTTTGTCAGTTAATCTTCATCGACCCAAAATATTTATTTCAAGTACCCCTGAGATGTTCATATTTTTTGATGATTTAACCATCTTTATTATTAAGCGCTTCATAATTTTTGTTTGATTTAAAAAAATATTTATTTTAAATATTTACTTGAAGATTTTAATTTAGCATTTTTTATGATTTACCCATCTTAATTATTGTGTTTTGATTTTTTTTCTCATTTATGTTTTTATGATTTATATTACATATTTACTTGAAGTACCCCTGAGATTTTAAGTGAATATTTTTTATGAATTACCCATCTTTATTATTGTGTGTTTGATTTTTTTTCTTGATTTATTTATGATTTATATTACATATTTACTTAAAGTACCCCTGAAATTTTAAATTAATATTTTTTTATGATTTGAATGATCTCTATTATTAATTGTTTGATTTTTTTTCTCATTTATTTATTTAATGATACTTATTAAATATTTACTTGAAGTACCCCTGATATTTTAAGTGAATAATTTTAATGATTTAACCATCTTTAATATTAAGTGTTCCTGATTATTTTATGTATTTCTTTATGATTTATATTATATATTTACTTGAAGTACCCCTGATATTTTAATTTAATATTTTTTATGATTTGAATGATCTTTATTATTTAGTGTGTTTGATTTTCTTCTCATTTATTTATTTATTTATTTATTTATTTAATGATGTTTATTAAATATTTACTTGTAGTACACCTGAGATTTTAAGTGAATATTTTTTATGATTTACCCATCTTTATTATTGTCTGTTTGATTTTTTTTTCTTGATTTATTTATGATTTATATTACATATTTACTTGAAGTACCCCTGATATTTTAATTTAATATTTTGTATGATTTGAATGATCTTTATTATTTAGTGTGTTTGATTTTCTTCTCATTTATTTATTTATTTATTTATTTATTTAATTATGTTTATTAAATATTTACCTGAAGTACCCTTGTGATATTAAGTTAATATTCATATTATTTAACCATCTCTATTAGTATGTGTCTTTGTTGATTTTTTTCATTTTTAATTATTTTATTTTATTTTATTTTTAACTATTATAGCTTTTCATCGACCAGGATTTTTTGAACTCAAGTTTGGGAAACCTGCTATAAGCTTTTGTTTGTATTACTATTATTATTATTAAATATTATTATTAATTGTGTGTTTGAAATGATGCATACATATATAAAGTAAATACAAATGTATATTTATAGATCTATACGTTCGCTCTATAAATCTTCAAATGTTTTAAGCAAGCCAACATTCAAAGTTTGTTTTGTTGGTGGTAATATTAATTTATTTGCATTTTTATTCATTTTGGTTCTACACTGAAAAGTCAAATCTGCTGTTTCCTGTTAAATTGAAATCAAATTCAGCAGTTGAATTCATAAATAATATTTAATTTGAAAAATTCAGGCCAGAAATGAGTTTTAATTGATCAAAGCTTTCACTTCTAAATCCTCTTTTATTTTATTATTGTGCATCATTGTGGAAACATTTAGCAAATTCAGCTGTTTTACATCAATTCATAACTATTTTGATTTGTTGCCAATTCATATGAATTTGCAGGATTATAGGTGGAGTTCAGGATGGCTTGCTTTTTCTCACAAATCATACATTTTTATGAATCACATTGAAAGATGGATTCAGATTCAGTGTTGCATTCACATCTACCTCTGAACTGACTTCTCTATTTTCATTGCAAACGTGTGTTTCTCTGATCTCACGCCAAACACGCCGATGCTCTGCCAGCTCTGTCATGTGTGTTTTGTGTCCAGGGGTTGAGGTTCCTGCTGGTTCTGTCCGAGAGAAAGCGGGTGTTGAGCGATGGAGAGCTGGGATTGGAGGAGAGAGCGGGTCGGCCGGAGTTTACACCAGTCCTGTGAAAGAGGTATTCATTAACCGTGATGTTTACATGGTGACTCAAGCTGAAGGCATCTGTCAATTCAACTCCACCTCCTCAGTCCTGGTTTAGCAGCCATCAATGCTCTACAGCAGCGACTGATAATGAACTAATGACTGCACTATTAATGCTCTGTGTGTCCTTCAAACCGGTTATTCTGAATTAACGCAATCACACTTACTGAACTACTCACTGAATCTGAAATGAGTCATTTGGGATTATTTACTCGTCCTCGTGTCATTGCATGGAAAAGAGTTTGGATTGTTAGGGTACGTTTACAACACTATAATGTGCTAGAATAATATAAAGTTTTCTCTTTCACATTGTCAACACAATCCCTGTTCACACGGATCCGCAAAAATGACTTCAAATGACTGTATTATGCATGCCAGGCCACTAGTTTTCACAAATTGACATTATGTTGTTTACACAGCAACAATAACGCTATTGCTTTCAAAAATGTGCACTTAGAAACCCGTTTCCAAAAGTTTGCATTTTCAGACCAAATGCATATAAAGTAGTGCTGTCAAACAATTAATCGCGATTAATCGCGTCCAAAATAAAAGTTTTTGTTTAACAAAATAAAACATAATAAATATATGTGTACTGTGTATATTTCTGTACATATAAATACAAACACATGCATATATATATTTAAGAAAAATGTCATGTTTATATATTAAATGTACATATAATATCAAATATAATAATATAAATATATACATGTAAATGTTTTCAAAATAATGTGTGTGTATTATATATATATACACAATAAATAAACACCGTACACATGCATTTATTTTGTAAACATTTTTTATTTATTGTTTTTGACGCGATTAATCGCGATTAATTGTTTGACAGCACGAAAAAAACTAAATGTAAAATTCAATTGAATATTTAAATTGACATTTTAAACAATGAAATTAAACATTGTTTCAGAAATTTTAAATAAAATATTAATGTAAAATTAAATAAAAATAAAACAAATAAAATGTAAATTAAACTAAGTAAATCAAATTAAATAAAAAATCTCCACGTTTATGCTGCATTTTCTTGCATTTGCTCTAAAAAACTTCCTGTCATTTTAAAACGAGTGAAACATATTAAATGAAGGAACTTGCTGGCGGCGATAAGCAGAAATTCACTGAAGCTTGCCGATCACTGGAGGCCTGCTTAGACGTCTTCTCAGGCTGGTGTGGAGTTTAAAGAACAAATATGATGTCCGCGGGAAATGATATTATTATGCGACGACCTTTTGAGTTGCAGCAGCTTCTCTGCATGCGCTGAATAAGAACTACTCTATCTATCTGACTGAATCACTCTGAGCCGCTCCACAGAAGCTGACGAGTCACTGCCTGCTGCCAGCCAGTATACTTCATCATTTCATTCTGGGAAACAAGAGCATTAATGAAATAATTCTGAAGCTCGTTATCACTTCACAAAGATTTGTCTTTACACCTCCGTTCACTCTCACCTCCTCAGCTGATCTCTAAAGCGCTGGAGCAGAACGCATTGTTCTGTTTTTAGAGGCATTTGTGAAGATTATAACTAAAAGATTAAGAAATAAAGAATAAAATACACTTTGGGGTTGATTTAAGGGTTTTAAAAATATATTTGTATAATGTGACAATTTGAAGACTAATTGGATTTCTGTCATAATTTGTAATTTGGATCCAATTGTAAAAAAAAAATTAACATATACATTCATTATATATATAAATATATTTGCATTTTTTATCATAATTTGTAAATCATAAGGATATAATCTTAATGCAAGTCTACTGGATGATGTAACATTTTAATTTACTATTAATTTAACATTTACAATTAATAACTTTACTTTTAACTTTTAGAAATTTTACATTTACATTAGAAATGTGAAAACTAAAATGTAAAATTAATTTTTAATTCTTTAATTTTAATGTCACTTAATTTAATTTTATTCAAAAATACTTCTTAAAATATAATACAATTATTTTTAAATGAAACATTTTTGTTTCATTTTAATGTAAATGTAATGTTCAGCTATTAATGTAATGCAATTCGTAATTAACATATAATATAGTAACTAGAAATTCACTTCATCCAAAGCAAGTTGAGCATGATTATGATTTTCAAACTATGACTTTATAAATCCCAAATGAATCCAGGAGCTTCCAGGTGTATCGTCAGCACAGAGCAGGAATGCTTCCAGAGAATGAAGCGCTGAAGTCATTCGGCAGTCTGCAGGAGGTTATGGAGGTCATTATAGGAGGGGGGTGAAAGACGGATCCATCAGCTTTGAGCTTTCCCAATAGGAGCGCTCTTTCATTCATCAGCACAAAGAGCTTCGCTGAGCCTGGAGACGACTGACCGGCAGACCCTCACGCGTTACCAGCAGCCGCAGAAACTAGCGCTCACATATGCAAGTTCAGAGGAATACATGCTGAAATAGATGAATCACATTTAACAAATAATACACATCAAAAGAGAAAAACAATGTCATGTCCAAATTCCTTAACTCTACTAAGTCTCTATTCGTGGAAATTACAATTGTTTACATTTATGAAAAGGCCAATTACAAATAAATGTTATAGCTATACAATTTTATGTATCCTAAATATAAATATTTACTTTATAGTTTTTGAAGGTGATAATAATAATAAAATATGATTTCCCATTTAATAGTTTCTCATTTGTTTATTGTATTTTTATTTTATTTATTGTATTTTACTGCCATATTTCAAATCACCATTCATTCATTGACAGAATGAATTCTGTGACAGAAATTATATTTTCAAACATTTATGCAAAGGCCAACAATGATTTTATAGATGGCATTATTTATCAGGAAATATAAATAAACATATATAAATATATATATATATATATATATATATATATATATTCGCTTAAAAATAATAAGATAATGTCTAATACAGTTTTAATAGAAATGTTCACAAGATATTTACTTTAATAATTTTTTATGTAGTTATTATTATTTTTTTGCTTCATTTCGTTTTTTTCACATTCAAACTGTAATTTCCACCATGTCTCAAATCACATAAATATTAACTTTTATGTATATATATTATATATTTTACTTTTTATAGATTTTTATGGATACTTTATGGATAATATAAACTTTATTATTTTCAATTTTATTATTCGTCATTTATTATTTTGCGAATTAGATGCCCCTGAAGTCATGCATGTAAAATTTACATAAATCTTTTCTTGCTTTAACTTCGATTATAAAATATGCACACAACATTTTCATATTTTGAAACAAGATTAAACAAGATCATGTTAATCAAATCTATAGATTAAAGGCATTTTAAAAACTAGCAAAAATAAATGAAGGCAGGGTAAAAAGTGACATGTATGAATCCTTAATTGAACAAAAAAGAAAGAGGTTGAAATCTGTTGTAATATAACTCAATCACTGAGGCACTGGAGACACTCTTATGGGGTTTAATTGCATGTATAATTAGCATTCAGCATGTTTTCATGACCCATCAGAACAGAGCTGCGACCCGCCGGTTCAGATCCACAGTGTAGTTTTGCATGAATCGTTGCTTCTGTCAGCCGGGGGGGTATTTTTAGAAAGGCTCTTATTAACACATTAAGCACATTTGCATGAACTCTCAGCGATGGAAGCCACTGACCCACGCTCTATAGTGACGTCTGTCATAGTGTGTGTTACCTCAGAGTCTGAAGTGTGCCTAAAACACACAGCTTTGAGGAACCTGCTAATATTTGCACAGATCCACAGACCAAAGCTCTGTCACAAAACACCACCATGCTGCTTTCCAAGATAAATATACTCATTCTTAATCCAGAACCAAAATCATCCCAAATGCATCAATAGAAAACGGGTGAAAATCACCTACTGTTTATGTGAGAGGTGTATTTTGATGCATTATTATACATCAAACCCTGTAGAGTTCACAATCCATCATCATCATCTTTGTGTTCTGAGTAAAGTCTGTTAACGCATGTTATTTTAGTATCCCTGAGAGACTGTTATAGTTTATAGTAATATAAATATATATTTTTTTCATTTTCATTAGAATTTTTAGATAAATATATTTATATATATACATATTATTTCTGTTTTAGTTAACCTAAATTAAAAATGATATATGTTGCTTTGGAAACTATAGCTAAAATAAAATATTTTTATTGTAATTCAGTTAGTGTTTATTTTACTTGAAGTAAAATAAAAAAATAAAATAAATACAAATTAAAATTTTATTTTCTGTTTTAGTTAATCCTGGTTCACACCAAGCACAATGCAGATAACTCGATATAATTAAAACGCAAAAGGTTATTTTTTCAAATATTATTATAAAAAAACTACTACACTTTTACTAAATTTTTATTATAATAAAACCATCGCGAAACTTTCAATTTGTGAAGTGATTCGTGAACCCGCTCCGATTGATCTGAATCAAATGATTCGATTGGAGCGTTTCCAAATCTCAGTATCTTTACCCATCACTATAGGCTATGTGTGTGTTTTTATTTTGTATTATTCATTACAATGATGTGGAAATGTGAAAATGAAGGGCTCTTCTGGTGTGGTTTTTGCTAGTGAATCGCTTGAACTGAATAATCGATGTCACACATAAATGACTCAATCAATCCATCGGTTCGGTTCGGTTTGTCACTTCCTCCACTCTTCGTGTCTTCAGCCGTTTACACGACACTATCAGTACTACTGGTGGATTTTTTTACTTTATAGTTCTTGGAAAACAGGCCAGAGTTCTATTCTATGTGACTCACAGAGTTAATGCCTATGTATGGCTCTCTAAATCAGTCACTTATCAGGTCCTATTACAGTTTGAATGCAAACTTAGAAGGCCGATCGTTAGGTTTTGGAACGGAGCCCAAGGCCGAGTTCATTCATGTCTTACTGGTTTGCAAGCTTCAGACCAGAGCAATGCATCACTGAGCTCATTTCCGTCAGCCATCGGAGGTCATTATGACTGCAGATCCATTCTTTCTGACATATAAGGAATAATTGACCACGGATCACTGAATTATGGAAAATGTTTGATTAACGTCTCTCAGCTAAATAGAATCACGCATTCAACAATGTCATGAAGCCACAAAAGAGGTTAAAGCATAACGTAATGTTGCTAAAGATGTGAAAAGATCTGTGCTGCATATAGAGAAAGTGAAACTCAATGAAGTGACCTTCAACTTTGACCTACTTCTTAAGATTTTCATTGTGTTTTGGGTTAGAGGACGTTTGTCGCCATCTGTACTAACCTTAAAACCCATCGAAATTCAGACTTTTTTGAGATGGTCAGAAATCGAAATGAGATACTTCTACTCTAACTGATACTGAAACACTGTTTCCCAGGTCTGGTATTGATTTGAATCGCTGGATCAACATTGCCCCCTAGTGTCCACTCCTGGTCATTATCAATGCTTCTCTAAATAAAAAGCTGACAGTGCAATCCAGCTTCAATTTATCACATTTCATTGTCAGTTTTGGCTATTGCAGCATAATAGGTTGAATCTTACAAATCAAGTCCAAGTCACATCTTATCCTAAAATTAAATATATTTTGCATAAAGAAAATAAAGCCGATATGTTATTCTATTAGCCTATATTTAATTGTATTCTTATTGTGTAATATATTTTTGGATATTTATTTGTTTTTTTATGAATTATGTCTTATGAATAAATATTTATAGATATTTATTCATGTATGAGTATTTATTTGAAAGACATTTGGAGATGAAAATGTACTGAATAGTCATGAAAACAATTTCACAAAGCAAAAAAAGGTGTTGTTGCCTTTTTAAGTGTAGTTTATATAGCTGCTAAAACTACATCTGTTTTTGTTTCTAAAATATGTGATCAGTGCTTCATCAGTGCTTCAGTGACAGCTTTGTTATGTTTCAGAGCGGCTATTGTAAGAATACTGTCAAATCATTTATATTATTGTGATTTTAAGCACTTAAATCAGTAGATATATTCAATATTAATGTGTTAGCAATGATTTCTGATTCTGCTGATAATTTATTTTAATTTTTTTATATTATATTATTTGATTTAATCATACATATTTTACGAGTTGTCAATTCCTATGAATTTGTACGAATGTCCTACACCTAACCCTGCCCCTAAACCTACCCTTCACTGTGGTTTAGATAAAGCGTACGAGTTGGTCGTGAGATAGCGTTGAACAATCCTGTCAAACATTAAATATATACTCTGACTGAAGTCTACGTTAGCTTTAATATGTAAATTAGTGTTGGGCAGTAACTAGTTTCTAGTAGCTAGTTACAGTAACTAATTACTAATAAGATTTCAGAAATAATATTACAGGTTATCCATAAAACAGCTCATTACTTGGTTACTTTTGGTGCATCAACACCTACTGATAATCCAATAATTCATAGATTTATTTTCATAATTTCATGACTCGCACAGGCACATGAAGTCCGTGTGGATCAGTCAAGCTTGGAATATGGAAAAGTTTACAGCGGATGGAAATATTGCCATAACATTGATTTGGTCTGGAGAAAAGATGATCTGAACGTCAGTTGTGGCATTACTTTACTCTGGCATTACATGGCCCCCGATATAGCCTACATTGTATTACTAGAATAAAAAATATTACAAACGTATTTTTTATTTAGATAAAAAATATCATGAAATATAATCGCAAATGGGTAACGGAGGAATTATAGCTACAATTAGCTTCAAGCTGCATCTGACAATTAATGCAATACTTTTACTTAAAAGTCCCTATCAATCACAATTGAGCATTTGTAATAATTTCTGACTGCGATCTATAGTGGATTTTGGTGAAATAAGGCAGAAACATATCGTAACATTTTAGAATAATTTTATGGGGAAGATACACAATTACAACTTCTGTGGGGACGTGAATGAAAATTAATATAACTAGTAGTGTAACTAATTACTGTTGCCCGAAAGTAATAAGTAATAACATTACTTTTGAAAGGAGTAACTAGTAATGAGTGATAAATTCCATGTTTGGAGTAACAAGCCCAACACTGAAATTACTGATGTATTTGTAAGAGATATTTTTGTTTGTTTTGGTGGTTTTTGTGCATCTCATGTTCAATACTGTCTAATCCAAAATTATGTCTGGGAAGTTGACAAAGTTTCATAATGGAGGTCATTTGAATGGTTTAAGACTGACTATCTGCAGGCCAGCAGCGACCTCTGCTGGTGTCAGGAGACATGAAAATAACAGTGCATGAAAATAACATCTAGTGCATGAAAATAACATCAGTGCATGAAAATAACGCCCAGTGCATGAAAATAACATCAGTGCATGAAAATAACATCAGTGCATGAAAATAACATCAGTGCATGAAAATAACGCCCAGTGCATGAAAATAACATCAGTGCATGAAAATAATGTCTAGTGCATGAAAACAACATCAGTGCATGAAAATAACGTCCAGTGCATGAAAATAACATCAGTGCATGAAAATAACATCAGTGCATGAAAATAACGTCCAGTGCATGAAAATAACATCAGTGCATGAAAATAACATCAGTGCATAAAAATATCGTCTAGTGCATGAAAATAACGTCCAGTGCATGAAAATAACGTCCAGTGCATGAAAATAACGTCCAGTGCATGAAAATAACATAAGTGCATGAAAATAACGTCTAGTGCATGAAAATAACGTCTAGTGCATGAAAATAACGTCTAGTGCATGAAAATAACATAAGTGCATGAAAATAACACCAGTGCATGAAAATAACACCAGTGCATGAAAATAACACCAGTGCATGAAAATAACGTCTAGTGCATGAAAATAACGTCTAGTGCATGAAAATAACACCAGTGCATGAAAATAACACCAGTGCATGAAAATAACACCAGTGCATGAAAATAACATAAGTGCATGAAAATAACATCTAGTGCATGAAAATAACGTCTAGTGCATGAAAATAACACCAGTGCATGAAAATAACACCAGTGCATGAAAATAACACCAGTGCATGAAAACAACATCAGTGCATGAAAATAACACCAGTGCATGAAAATAACATAAGTGCATGAAAATAACGTCTAGTGCATGAAAACAACATCAGTGCATGAAAATAACACCAGTGCATGAAAACAACATCAGTGCATGAAAATAACACCAGTGCATGAAAATAACATAAGTGCATGAAAATAACGTCTAGTGCATGAAAATAACGTCTAGTCATGAAAATAACACCAGTGCATGAAAATAACACCAGTGCATGAAAATAACACCAGTGCATGAAAATATCACCAGTGCATGAAAATAACACCAGTGCATGAAAATAACATCAGTGCATGAAAATAACATCTAGTGCATGAAAATAACATCAGTGCATGAAAATAACGTCTAGTGCATGAAAATAACATCAGTGCATGAAAATAACATCAGTGCATGAAAATAACATAAGTGCATGAAAATAACGTCTAGTGCATGAAAATAACGTCTAGTGCATGAAAATAACATCAGTGCATGAAAATAACATAAGTGCATGAATATAACATAAGTGCATGAAAATAACACCAGTGCATGAAAATAACACCAGTGCATGAAAATAACACCAGTGCATGAAAATAACACCAGTGCATGAAAATAACATCAGTGCATGAAAATAACACCAGTGCATGAAAATAACACCAGTGCATGAAAATAACATCAGTGCATGAAAATAACACCAGTGCATGAAAATAACACCAGTGCATGAAAATAACACCAGTGCATGAAAATAACATCAGTGCATGAAAATAACATCTAGTGCATGAAAATAACATCAGTGCATGAAAATAACATCAGTGCATGAAAATAACATCTAGTGCATGAAAATAACACCAGTGCAAATAAATTAAACTTGTTTTACTTCAGCTAGTTGCCAAGGCAACATTTCTCGTTGTTCATTTATTTTAACTTGGAAGTGCCATAATAACAGTGTCATAATGACAGAAACTAATAAACTAATTTTAAAATTTAAATTGGAAATATAAAAATCAATCATTCAAAATATTAATAAAAACATCATATTATATCAATGCTACTAATATTACACTGGTTATACTCTAAATACTCAAACTCTGTAAATCGTGGTGCCTCATCGCTTTTATAGCCTCACTGAGTTAATCAAGAACATAAATCTCTCTTGAATGTAAGTAACCCCACATCCTAAATGGTTCATATGACTTTGAAAAATGTTATTTTTTTTCTCACTCTGCTTCTTTATGATACTGTTAAGTAGATAAGTACTCATAATGTTGCTGTAAACCATAGATATGTATAGGTAGATGCCTTATTAGCGGCTGTCTCTATGGGCTGCTGTACATGAGCTGTCTGCCATATTGGAGCAATTAAAGCAGGTCGGTGAACACTCCAGAGAGAGTTGCCAGTGTGTCTGCAACCCTGGTTATACACGTGTATGAATATCTATACCTGCAACAGACTTAAGCGGATGGTTTTGCTAAACTAACACAATACCAGAAGACAAAGCCGTAAGCTAACACAACATTTAAAATATACTATAGTTTAAAAAGTGTTAATACAAATTAAAAGTTTATCCAATTTCTTCAATAATTTAAATTTCGGTGGTTTTTACTACTAGAGGTTTTCTCCGTGTTGTGGCATCTTGAAACTCATTGATATTTATTTTGAGTGACGACACATTGACCGCTCCAAGATGGCAGACACAGCAGTCGAATGTGGCATCTACCTATACATATCTATGCTGTAACCACCATCTAGCTTGCAATAAATCACACCCTAAAGTAGGGAATGCGTCACACCCTGAACCCAGTAAGATATTAGCCTTCCAGTATAGAAATAGAAACTAAACTGTTCTCATTATCCACATTGTTGCTCTATATATCCGAGATAGCAGATTTAAGAATTTCAGTGGATCAATACCAGTTCATCTGTTCAATTTGTCTGGATCTCCTGAAGGAACCAGTGACCGTCCCATGTGGACACAGTTACTGCATGAGCTGTATTACAGGGAATCTACAGCTGTCCAGAGTGCAGAAAGACCTTCACGCCGAGACCTGATTTAGGCAAGAATGTGATGATTGCTGAAACGGTGGAGAAACTAAAGAAGACTGAACCTCGAGATGCTGTTCTTGCTGGAGCTGTAGACGTGAAGTGTGACGTCTGTACTGGACGGTCAAGTCCTGTCTGGTGTGTCTGAACTCGAGTTTCATTCTGATGAACGACACAAAGTGATCGATGCCACTAGACAACTGAAGCAGAGGATCTGCCAAAAACACGAGAAGATTCTAGAGGTTTTCTGTCGCACTGACAAGCAATGTATTTTGTGTTCTGTGTGTGATGGATGAACACAGAAACCATGAGACCGTATCAGCTGCAGAAGAAATGACTAAGATGCAGGTATGAAGTGACATTTGATATTACACTTATTTCAGATCCCCTAATATCAATAAGGAACAGTCGCGAATCGATGTGTTTTTATAAGAAAAATATCCATATTTAAAATGTTATAAACATTTACATTTTCTACGTGTAAAAAAACAAAAACATGCTAAACAAACACATTATTATCGTATCAGCAAAATCCAATATCGATCGGCCACTAATTAGTGTGAGAACTAGTAGGCTAGCGTAACCAATTTCATTACGTGCTTTAAACCCGCTGTTAGGCCTACCCTGTTTAATAACTGTTTAATGTGTGTCACAGGAATCTGAGATTGTGGTGTTTTGTTGCAGGTCTTTAAAACGGTCTTAAATTTGACTTAAAAAAGAAATTCTGCACATAACCTGTTGAAGTCTTGACATTACCATCGTGACCACAAAGTGGTGCAGTTGCTCAATTCCTCATTTAACATAATTGCTAAAAACTGTTTTCCTGCACATCTATGTAACAAATATCAGAATTAGTGCAGCAGTAATTGAAGATATCAATCAGAAATATATTTATAATGCTTGCAGAAACCTATGTGGCTGAATTAATCCACTTAATATTCATTCTGCTGTTCAATATTTAAAATATTTTGTTGACATTTGATGTAAAGTGATTATGAATCCTAGAATAAAGTTGTTTTTTTATGAAATACCAGCAGATGGTCTTGCTTATATAAACTGACTGTCAACCATACTTTTTTATTATAAGTGCTAAATTCAATACAAGCACATGACTTAACTTTGACAGCACACACACAAAAACAGAAATTCTAATTGTTTCAGAATCATTTTAAAAGAGAAACAATGTCTATAAAGCAAACAGTCTTTAATTTTGTCGAAATTAGACAATACCGTGCAGGTCATGACAGACAATAATGTTCAGTACTGGACTCTTACTGACCAAGTGCATGTAAGAAAGTACAGATGACATTCCCATGATGCATCTGCCAGCTCCCAGTCCTGAATAAACATGCCGAAAGTTCCCTACCTCACCGGTACTGGGTGTATTTCAGTATGAACAGACAATCTGATCAGAAGTGAAGCAGTAATGAGAAGTAACATGTGCAGCTTGATTCACAAAGATCAGGTCAAAATGCAGAAACTCGTCCCAGAGACTAAAGCAAAAGGCTTTATAAACATTCCTCAGAGGCACAGTGACTCCAGTCACATGAGAGGCATTCATGTAAATGTGATACAGAGTACTGTACCTTTAACAAAATGAAATTCAACCAACAGTCGTATTTAAAATGAGCTGTTTTCTGGGAATTTCTGCAGAGTTTTAAATCTCCATTAATTCAATCTTCCACTCCTTTCTCTTGCTTCGTCACGGACACCCCTTGCCTTTTCCGACTCTTCTTTTATTTCACGCAGCTGGTGACCAGGAAAAGTCTGGATTAATGATCATTTGATTAGCTTGGTTCAGACGGCTTGTTTAGCTCCACCTTTACTCCTTTCTCACCAGCACCTTTCCAAAAAGACAACCATAAGAAGGAAAGAAAGCTAACATTACCTTCAGAATTGTGCTTTTGAGAAATGAAAATGTCCTCGACCTCAGGTCATCCGAGAAGTAGATGAGTTTGTGTCTTCATCAGATTTGGAGAAATGTAGCATTACATCAGTGTCTCAGCAATGGATGCTCTGCAGTGAATGGGTGCCGTCAGAATGAGAGTCTGATAAAAACATCACAACAATAATCCACACCACTCCAGTCCATCAGTTAACATCTGGAGAAGACAAAAGCTGAAACAAATCCTTAATTAAAATGTTTTAACTTTAAACTGTCGCTTCAGGCCAAAATAGAGTCTGTAATCAATAACAACACTTCCTCCAGTGAAAAAGTTCATCTCCTGTTGTCTCTGACATCCAAATCCAGCCACAAATTGGTTTTGACTTGTAAACACTGCTTGATTTGTGCAGATTTCTCTCCTGATTCAGACCAGACAACTTTGTTTTTCACTAGCGAAAGCAATATTATGGACAGAGGACTCATATTTTAGCAACGGTCTGAAGTTAAAACACCTGAACAATGGACTTGTTTTTATTTTTTTACAAGCACACAGCTTTTGTCTTCTCCAGATGTTAACCGATGGACTGGAGCGGTGTGGATTATTGTGATGTTTTTATCAGACTCTCATTCTGACGGCACCCATTCACTGCAGAGCATCCATTGACTCTCATTCTGACGGCACCCATTCACTGCAGAGCATCCATTGCTGAGCAAGTGATGCTACGTTTCTCCAAATCTGAAACTTAATCCAATCTTAGCTGGCCTTTTGTGCCAAAAGTCAAAATGAAGACTGCTTAAATTTGTATTTTGTGTTCCACAGAAAATAACTTTTTTTTGTGAACTATGATCTTACCTGTTAGATACTTTTCTTTAGCTTTCGCCCGCTCATCAGCATCAAAATACCACACGGTAATGGCATATCTACACAATGAGAGAAAGTTTATGAGATAAAAAACAGGACTCGACCAAAAACAATGTGAGAAGAAAATTCACTGCATGTGTTGAGTGTGTTTGTCATGTGCTTCATCAATGATGATGATGATGATGATAACCTTGTTGCATATGCAGGCTGGACCTCATGAGGGTTTCGTCTATCAGACCAGAATAAAACCAAACGGTCAAATTTGGGTTCGATGTCTGCAAACTGTGCTTTGCCCTCTGGAAATATCCGCAGTACGCCCCCATTTTGCTGAAATCAATTATGAGATCAGGTTTATCGTTAGACAAATCATCAAAAACCTGAATTAGTTAAAATTCTCATTGAGAAAATACCCACAACAAATAATTAGTGTGATTCCATGCACAGTGTTTACATGTAAAATACAGACTATGTCAGTTAGGACAGAAAATAATCTGTTTGTAAAAATTGAAAAATGGAAGCATGTTGTGTTCCAGTAAATCTGACAGAGAGGATTTTATTTTTCCCAAAACTGCTAGGTAGGGGTATCCCATTTGACTAAAACTTATTGACTTTGCCCACACAGTGTATAACAACCCCCCAAAACTGGGTATTTATTCTTTCTATAATTTTCTTCGGGATTTTTATACTTGTGGTGTCCCTGGTCAAAATTGACTGACCTTCAAAATTTTATTAGGGTTGGAAATCAAAAATCAATTCCAGAATCAGATACTTAAGGTCAGGAATCAGATACTTGTTGTAATATTAAAATAAAATTCCACCTATCAATTAATTCCTGTGTGTGCATCTTATTTTTAGCTGGCGAAAAGAAGCTGTTAAAAATGTATTTGTCTTTGAATCATTCATTCAAAAACACTGATTCATCCAGTAATGAATGAGTCATTGAATCATAAATTCCATGAGTTTTTGTTTAGTCGTCTAATAATCTTTCTTCAGAATTGTGAGAGAACTACAAGCTGAATTTATCCAGAATCATGCAGCTCTATTTTGCACACAAACCGCTCTTAATCGAGTCCAGTTTTGATGTAGCCGGCTGATTTTTGTTCATGGTATTCAGCAGCAATTCAATGTTTTGCAAAAAGAGGCACAAAATAAATAAGCTTGATATCTAAAAAATGTTTAACCACGTTGCAATCAAAAATGAGAATCACTAAGTATAATTGTAATTAATAAAATTCCTACAATACCCAACCCAACTCATTATCCTATATTACCAAATCTTGAATTCACTGTTGTTTTTTTTTGGAGAGCTGATTAATTGTCGGTCTCATTGTTCAGTGCTCATGCACAAACATTGCCAAAATGATCCACAAATAATGCTTTTTTCACTCCAAAACGGCTCGTATCAATACAAAACCTGTGCGAATTGAATGAAAACAAAAAGACTGAATCTAAGATTTGGTGATACTATACAGCACGAGGAGAGATTTACAAGCTAATTACTGATCTGATCAGTCTAAAACAATGTCAAATTTGATATAAAACAAAATACAAGCTGCAATGTAAAATATTTTGCCCTTAGACTTTCATTGTAAATGCACTACTGTAAAAGCAATTGTAGTTTTTGTCCAGCTCTGTCTCTAATGCAGTTATCAGTCATGTTAAACTAACGTGACTCCTGACAATACAGTCGACTCAGCAGTGCGTGACTGGAGCTTTTTTAGTGATCATGATAAACTCCATCAGCAGAAATAACAATGAGAGGCCAGGTCCGCAGGAGGTTAGGAAACGGCCTTCCTGAAGAGAGACGAGAGGAAAAGACCACATGCTGGATAAAGAGCTGTGCGCCAGCGCAGGGAGCAGACTGCTGAGGGTGCGAGAGAGAATCAGCCTTTCACACGCACAGCACGGGGAGCTGAACACGTGCTTTATACAGGTACATCGTGAATGCTCACGTATGCACAACACTCGGAAATACTGTGAAGTGCAGCTAGCGTAATTCTGTCCTGCGGTGCTTTAAAAACGTTATACATCACAATAATCATTATGACCCAACTTATCTTGTATTTGACAACAGGCAACAATGATTTGCCTTTTTTGAGACAGATATTGAGATAACATTGTAGTTTTTATTAATATATTGAATTCATTTTTAAATTTTAGTTAAAGGTTTAGTATTTTTTGTTGTCGTTTTGTCAAGTTAAACTAAATTAAAATGAGAAATTGAAAAATGAATATGTCTTTTTATATATTTGTATAAAGTTATGATAGTTTAATTAAGAGTTTTTGTCATTTTTGTCTTTTTTAGTTTTAGTTATGTCTATATATTTTTAAATCTTTAGTTTGAAAAGTTTTACTTTATTTTAGTACATCAAGATGAAATGAAAAATGGAACATTTCATTTTTGAATAATTTATTTGTGCTGACACAAATTCAGCGATTAATCGCATCCAAAATAAAAGTTTGTTTATAAAAGTACTATGTATATTTATTATGTATATATACAGTACATACAAACACATGCATGCATATTTAATATATTAATTATATTTTATAGATATAAATATATAAATGCATATCCATGTAAATATTTAAAAAAATATATATATACATGCATGTGTGTGTATTTATATTTATACATAATAGAGGACATGCACATACTTAACACAGTAAACATACATACAGTAAAATGCACTGTAAGTCACTTTGGATAAAATAATCTGCTAAATGCATAAATGTAAAAAAACACGTTTGTTTTTCATGTGATTAATGTTTGTCAGCATTAATATTTATATCAAGTTTAAAAGGGTAAAGTTTCACAGTTATATTAATTTATTTTAATTGTATTTCAAGTAACAAAAATGTTTTATGGTTTTAATTTTAGACAACTATAATCATTCTGATTTGAGAACACACACATATGACAGATTTATTGTTTTTCTTTTTTAAATATTAAGTATAAACACTTGCCATTTTAATCATGTTTCTAATATAGCATAATTCTGATGTATTGCATAATAATTGTTAATGGGGATATTATATACAGTATGTGTGTGTGTTGAATATTTTTTTTACTATAATAAACATGAGCAAAACAATGCATTAAAAAAATATATATTTTGTAAGAAATATACAATCATCACAGTATATAAACGTTTCAGTATTTAGACTGAAAATCGACAAACTATAAAATAAAAATAAGAATTAAATAAAATTCTTACATAGTAACTGGAATGTCAGTTACTATATTATTATTATATTAATCTGTTGAAATGAAAATATGGTGGATGAAAACCAACTAGTACAATAATAAATATAAAAATTACAATATTAATTCCTTAAATTACTTATTCGAAAGAGAAAAAAAAAAGAGATTTATCTTCCTTTTTACTATAAGAAAAATCTATATTTGGGGCTGTATAGCAGGGGCAAAGTATTAAAATTGGTAATTTAACTCAAATCATTTGTGCTTTCAGAAAATCTCATCTTGAAAAAGACTGTCGGAGGAAAACAGGATCATGGCAACAGGTGAGTGTCAAATACACCCCCCCCCCAAAAAAGCCTGTGTAACTAATGATGGATATTATGTGTGGAACCGACCTGGAATAGAGTCAGTGAACAAGACAACAAACACATAGTTTGATAGGACATGCATGCACGGGATCTTTATAAAGTAACTGCATGGTTGTGTACGAGCACCATCGTTTTCTCTTCTAATGCGTCTCGTGACTCGTGAGCTGTTTTAGGATTTCTCTGGAGGTTAATGGGATCAGGCTGAGATGATGCAGGCGACGCTGGACATTCAGCATGCAGACATCAAACCAAACATCATTGTTCTGATTTCTTCAGCTCATACTCTTTTAACATGAACACAACACTTCTGATGTTACAGATGACGTACGTACCTTGGCATCCCAATTCTTATTAAGGTAATATATGCACGTGACACATCTCCCATCACCGTTGGGGTTGTCCACATGGCGCACATAACCAGTGCCTTTCCCCGGATAACACGCCACCATCGCCTGTGAACACAACAGACCAAACACTCACACTCACTCATATTTAATGCGTTTTCATATGTCAGCTTCATATCCCACATTTGTTATTATT
The DNA here is from genome assembly GCA_003573665.1 of Oxygymnocypris stewartii. Classification (NCBI taxonomy): domain Eukaryota; kingdom Metazoa; phylum Chordata; class Actinopteri; order Cypriniformes; family Cyprinidae; genus Oxygymnocypris; species Oxygymnocypris stewartii. Next base: position 50,244 of record QVTF01021315.1, read on the forward strand.
TGGGTGAATCCAAAAATATTTCCCCCTAAAATAATAGTAAAAAAAAAACATGTTTTGTTATCCTTTCTTTTATTAATACATTCAAATTCAATGCAGCTAAGTCCCTGCAAAATACTACCACAATGTATAAAAAATTACAAAAATCTATGTATTTAACAATTATAAAAAAATTATTTCATTACATTGATTTATATTAGTTTTTAATTATTTTGGTGAACATTAAAAATAATTTCTTATACATTTATTTTGGAAAAAATAAATACATTTGTCAGTACAACAAATACTACCACAATATAATACTTTACAAAAAAATCTTCCATAAATTTAATTTGTGTAATGATTATTATGATATTGTTCTTAAAGTTATTTTAAAAAATATATAAAAAGAGCTACTTATTTGAGAATTTTTTTTAATTTTAATTTTATTGAATAAATTTAAGTCGGGACTACAAAGTGCACAATGCAAAATGTTATGTATATATTTGTGAGTTTAAATTGAATTGTGAAATATAGCAGATCAAAGCACATGAAAAGAGTTACGATATGATTTGTGACCAATCCGTGCAGCCCTAAGAACACAAACTCATACGACTGGACTCCAGATAAAGAGGTTTATGTCAGAAGCATGAGAAGGTTTTAGTGGAGTTCATCGTTGAGCCTGATGTCTCCGGGTCTCATTCTACACACATTAACACAAAACATGATCACAAACATCATAATCACGAGTCCTGCCTGCGATCTTCAGCCCTGCAGGACGAGTGTAATGATACGTGTCCTCAGCATGTGCTGTTATTCCCTCTTTACAGAGCGGAAGGATTTAAGGTTAAATGAACATTAATAAAAGCATGAATGGTTTTCTTATGAAGCCATCAGATTTCCTTTAGTAGACACGGGACTTCTCCATCAGCTTTTGACCCGTGATTAAAAAACCCTTCAGGATCTGAGTTCAATGCTTTATGCTACACTTGACTATTTTCAGTTTTTTATAATATGAATAAGAAAAAATTTTGCCCTATATATATATATATATATTAAAAAAATTAGCTATACAATATTTCTTAATTCAATAAATGTAAGTCTATACAAATACTACCACAATAAATAAATACTTTAAAAGTTCAAATAAAAAGTCCATAAATTTAGTTATTAATGAGTGTAATGTTTTTTAATTATTAAAAATACACTTTTTTAATTATATTTTACTTTAGTTGATTATTATTTGAGTGAATATGAAACCTCAACAATGCTACCACAATGTTTAAATACTTACAAATGTAATTTAAAACAAAGAAACTTCATAAATGTTATGCAATGATTAATGCGTTTTATGATTTTTACTAATTATGATTTAAAAATGCATTTTTATTTTCTTTTTTTTAAGTTATTTATTTGGGTGAACACAAATTTTTTTTAAGTATATATTTTATTTTAAAATATTTAATAAATTCAAATTCACTAAATCAGTCCAAACACTGCCATGTTTAAATCCTTCACAAGTTAAATAAAATACAGCTAATAATTCATGAGTTTAATGATTTTTAAATGATTAAAAATACAGGTTTTCTTCAATTAAATTGTTCTTTAATTATTTAATTATTGTTAATTAAGGTACAACGGGACTAAAGGCACACCTTAAAAAAAAATATATACGTTTGTATTGAACATTTAATGGAGCAAAACAGATTTTGTGTGAAAATAAATCATTCAAGTTGTTTAACAATGATAGTGATACAAATACTTCAGCTAAAATAATGTTTTTTAAATAATGTCTTAGTTAATATTTGTTCAAAACAATCACTTTAGCAAAGTTTGCACTATTTTCTGCTTATTTTGAAAAATTAATTTGTTCAATAAATATACTGTCATTAAAATATGTTAAAATAAAAATGTTTTAATATACAGAAACACAATTTTTTAAATAACATGTTTTAAAATATGATGTTTCATTCTAAACATGGTAATTATCTGTAATATGGACTCCCAACATAATATATGATATTTACCATCTGAATCTAACCATGTCATGTCAGCCATCTATTAATTATCATGTTAATTACTGTGCCTTGAGCCCAACAGCAGGGTGCTTTTTACCCCAAATACCATACTTTTACATATTCTTGCGTCATTTAAAAACTGTTGCTTTAATTATATTTAACAAAACTGAAAATCATTAAGAAGACCTTTGTCTAAGAATATATGAATTAATTTGAGCGATTCTCATTTTCTATGTAAAATATTAGACCAAGTAAGCACAGAATCTGCACAAATATACACGTGCATCTTGAAAAGGGAATGTTTTGGGAAAGTGCAAGGCCATGTTTTTGTGTCAACCAGCGGTTTAGAGCATGCAGGGTCCTTGAGGGGAACAAGTCCCCCCCCCAATAATTAGAAATGTCCAATCTGCCCCCCCAATATCTGAAGTTCTTGCACTGATCTGCTGGACTCACTACGCACCGCTCGATATTTTTAGGATGACATACATTTTTCGCCTGGTCTGCTCCGCCGGCTAACAGCGCTCGTCAATGCCCAAATAACTGAGCTGGTCAATCAAACCACAGCAGCTGGGCTTTACTGATCACAGAAGCAGTGCACAAAGTACGATTCGTCAATTTAAAGAAGAGAGTGAAGTAATCATGTATTATTAGTCAACTGAGAGATTAAATATGTGCATCTGAGCGTCTCTCAACAATGAAGCTGTGAGTTTTACTTCAGTGATTTGACCCCTTGTTGCTAAGAAATATAATGTAGTGATTCAGTATTCAGTATCGCTATTTTATTATTAAAAGTCAGTGTTGGCAGCAAGTTTCTGTGCACGCTCTTATGAAAGCAGTGCATTAATATAGGATTAAACTGAGTTGGAATTAAGTTTTAAATGCACACACATATATATACAAACGTTTTGTGCTTTACCCCTCTCTGCCAAACCTCCACCTCATGTGTGAGCATGAAAGACTGCTGAACTGATCTGAACCCGGACGCTTGGCCTCCTGCCAGAGGAAGCCGTGTTTAATGATCCTGCTACGTGCAGCGCGTGAGGAGATGAGCTGGAGAAGGAGAAAGTGTGAGGTCTGACACACAAAAGGACAGGATACTAGATTTAACATAAAAACAAGAACAATCACGGCTTTAGGTCGCTGTTGCTGTTCTTGTGGGTCAGTTACGAGACGAGCGTTTGGGAGCGGTTTGACTTCAAAACCAAATGACTAAACAAAAAACACATGAACCTCCCTCCCCCCCGTCAGGCCCTTCACTCACACTTCCCGTAAAAACAAAACCACCGAGACCAGTTCAGCAGATAACTCCGGAAATCTTGCTTAGTTTGGATTTTAATGATTCAGAGTACTTTAAAACAAACAAACAATAACCTGTTCATTATTTGGGTAATTATGAAAACAAAATCAACAAATTCTCAACTTCACAACTTTCACTTAATGAGTTAATGTTATTTATACAATTTATTAATTATTAGTTAATATGAAAAACTAAATCAACAAATTATATGTTGCATAAATGTCACTTAATTATTTAAATTAAATTATTTATTAATTATTTTTAAATTAATAATACACCTTTTAAAAAATTGGCATGAATTTGAAAAACAAAATCTAAATTAAATATAATTTTAATGATGTTAAAATATTTAAAATACATTTTTTTATAAGATATAATTTTTTTACGTAAATATATAAAACAAAATCAGGATTTCTCAATTCCATGCATTTCAATAATTTTAATGATTTTTTAAATCATTATACACCTTTTAAAAATATTTTAATTAATTGGGTGAATATGTAAAACAAAATCAACAAATTCTGAATTACATGCATTTCACTTAATTATTTTAACAGATTAAAAATATTATTAAAAAAATATATATATATTAATGAATTGGGTCAATAAGAAAAGTTAAATTAACACATTCGCAATTCCATACATTTCACTTAATTAGTTAATTAGTGATTTTTAAATGATCAAAAATAGCAGCTTTATCAACAAATTCACAATTAGTTTTCTAAACTCACATTAAAGTCAATTGTTACTCGGTTTTCTGTAATACTCGACTGTGATTGGTCAATCCAGGCACTGGCCTTTCAAATTTATGTAAAATGAATTTTATACAGATTTTATACTTTAGCTCAAATCACTATTTCACGTCCATAAAAAAAAGTATTTTACAATTAATACATTCAATTAGAAATAACTTTTTTTTTTTTTAGAAAATGAGGTTATTTGACCATCAGAAATGACCGCATGCATCTTTGTACAAAACGTCACATATACGGCTCAAACCGCAGCTAAACAGCAGCTGGATCTTAAGATAACATGCTCGGGTCTTACTGTAAAGGATGTGTTTATGTGTGTGTAGTGGCCGATGCTCCATCCTAGCGGTGTCATTCTTCCGCATTCATTACAGCCTCATTAACAGACCGATCCGGCCGCTGAGGGCTTTTGTTTACATTCCAGCCGGAATATTAAGAGTTCCCGTAAAACCCCGACAGCAGGATCCCTCATTAGTGAAGAGCTGTTCACACGAACGCATCATGTGTCTGTCGTATCATCTTAACACAAGAGTCCAAACAGCTGATAAAATCATCACAATAATCCACACCCCTCCGGCCCATCAGTTAATGTCTCGAGAAGAGAAAAGATGAAACAAATCCGTTCTGAATCAGGAGAGAATCGGCTCAGATCAAGCAAAGCCTTTGTCTTGTTACAAGACAAAACAGCTCTGAACAAATATGCAGCTGGAGTTTGATGAGCGAGACAACAGGAGATGGAGGAAGCATTATTATAGATTATCCACATACTTAATGGATGAAGCTTTTGTCTTCTCCAGATGTTAACTGATGGACTGGAGTGGTGTGGATTATTGTGATGTTTTTATCAGACTCTCATTCTGACGGCACCCATTCACTGCAGAGCATCCATTGACTCTCATTCTGACGGCACCCATTCACTGCAGAGCATCCATTGACTCTCATTCTGACGGCACCCATTCACTGCAGAGCATCCATTGACTCTCATTCTGACGGCACCCATTCACTGCAGAGCATCCATTGACTCTCATTCTGACGGCACCCATTCACTGCAGAGCATCTATTGACTCTCATTCTGACGGCACCCATTCACTACAGAGCATCCATTGCTGATCAAGTGATGCTACGTTTCTCAAAATCTGATGAAGAATCAAACTCATCTACATCTTGGATGGCCTGAGGGGGTGAGTAAATTAATGTTCAGCTAATTTTCAATCATCAATGCCAATAAAGCCTTTCTTTTAAAGAGTGTAGGAAGCAAGAAAGCAAGAAGTGTACATAATAAACAGAAAAAAAGTACAAAACGTAACATGTTTGAGATTAGAACAGCTTTTAATGCATAGCAAAAAAACTGTTGCTTTTTCTCTCAATATGCCCTGTTTGCATATCACAATATGCATCAGTCTTTCTTCCATCTTGTGTTCATTTTCACATTAAAATGTGGTGAAAGATAAAACTGTTGCATGGTGCAGTGCTGCGGGAAACACTGTAGCTTGAGGTTTTATGGGCAAATACATTATTAAACTAACGCAAAATATAGGAGGTAAAAATCAGAAACTGACTGTGATGCTCATCTGCACAAAAAAAGACATCGTTTACATGTGCATTTGAAAGAGCTGTTATTTCAGAACGACTTGCAATGCACTTAAGCCCGACTTGTTACCTGCATTAATTAATAGCACCAAAATCCACCATCCTGAGAAACAGGATCACTTTATCCAACAGGGCAAATGTTCATCAACACGAGTGCAACGTGGCATATTCAGCTGGCAGATGAAAAAAGACATTTGTTTGGCCGATAAAGCATTTTATGGACAATAAAAGCTTTTAGGGTCCTGCAAAACAACTGATTATTGAAACAATAATATTTGGTTTGATCGTTTGATAAGAGAAGTTTAGCACAGCTAGCCTCACGCCACTGTTTATTTTTGTGTCCGATACGCTCTCAGCTAACCTTCGCCGACTCAAATTAAACTCCAAAAATAAATCAAGTCAACATAATAGTTATAAATAAATAAACTGACAAATTGAGCCACAAGAAAGTCTTTCATTTTCTGATTATTAACTTTCCTCGTAAAAACAACTAACAGTAAGTTTATTCATTTTATGTTTTTAAATGATGCATTTCAACCGATGCATATTATTTGCATCACTATTTATTTACAATAAGTTTTGGACAAATCTTGGGAGACTTCAGGAAAAAAAAATACTGAGACTAAATGCTTAAAGGGATAGTTCACGCAAAAGTTATTAAATTTGGTCATCAGTGACTTTCTTCTGCTGAACTAAAATAAAAAATATATTTTGAAGAATGATTGTTTGGTGAACTATCCCTTTAATGAAGTCTCTGCAGTAATGATGCCTCTGGATATTTTTGATTTTAGAGTGATAATATCAAATGAACACAGTCCCTCAGGACACAACAATTTCCAAAGTAGGAGGAAAAGGAGGATGACCCGAAGAAAGCCACTGCAAACACCAGCGAAGCATGATTAACCCATGCACAACACGATGCTGGAATAATATTAGTGTCAAACGATTCATAATCTGCCACTGAAATCAGAGGAAAGATTGTCCTTCAAGCCTCTGAAACCAGTCCAGATGCTGAAACATGACTGTTAATCACATTTACATTAAAATAGAGTCCTGAAAACATAATAATGCTGATCTTTACATCAAATTAACATTGTAATTTAAACTCAAATTTCTGCATTAACTACAGGATAATTTTTTTTTTTATAAGTTGTAACTTTGAAAATTAAGCAGTTTCTTGTTCTCAGCATGCTTTGCATAGAACTGGACAAGGAGTGCAAACATTGAAATTAGAAGTTAAATAGAAAGACCTGTTGGTGTTTAATTCAGTTACGTTGGACATTTAAACGATTTTTCGTTATGTTGACATGCCTTTTTTTTGATGATAAGAATCTCATTATTACACAGGTGTGCAACAAAGTGGTTCAAATAAGCATAATCTGTATGCTGTACTGAAAAATGCAGAAAAAAGGGTAGAAAAATGAAATGCAGTTGTTGTTTTTTTGGGGGGGGGAGTTTTACTGAAATTGTATGAAAGCAAATAAAGAAGTCTCCCTTTAAAATCACTGAAGTGCCAATTAAAGAAGCTCTCTTTTAACATGTGCACTTTGTTGATTATAGACAACTTGAGTTTAAACGAAGGACGTTTTATTAATCCATCCCTTCTTTTCAGTTTCAATGATTTCGCTAAATCATGGTCAGGTTTCGTTTATTCGTTTCTTGTGTGCATGCACTGCAAAACATGTCTAAGTTTACTAAATTAAGTGCATTTTGCTAAAACAAGTACAATTATCTGCCAGCGAGGTATGCATTTACCACACTGGCTTATTAATTGAATTATTTTAAGCAAAATGCATTTAATTTAGTTTTTATTTTCCCTGGAAACAAGACTAAATATCTTAAGTCATTTTGCTTATCTAATAAAAGTATTCTTGATTTAAGAATTTTTTAGATATTTTGACTAAAAACAAGATAAAAATACTAAGTAAAATGAGCCATTTTTTAAGTTTGCCGTTCTGAAAAATGCAGAAAAAGAAGTTAAATGCTATTTATCTCAAATATGAGCCACGTTATACAGTAGTTAAGTATTTATTCAGAGCCAATGAATTCTTGCCAATCTAATTCATACTAACACTAGACAAACAAAGTTATATTTTGAGGCCAACATTTATGCACGAACAAGATCAAAAGATCAAGACACCAACACGCCTGCTGTTTCGCTCTGAACGCCTTGGTGGTGTTAACCGTACGTGATCACTGAAGGCTGGCTGATACGACCGACATCAACCGCAGGCTAGACATTAAGTCAGAAGGGCTTTGGCTCAACAGGAGAGTTATGAACGATTATGCTTTATCATGTTTGGCATTCCCATGACACACCAGCACATCTTCTTTTCCTCTTCATCTGACAGCTGCAAACGGCCTAAACAACTCTCTTTTCTCAAGGCATATCTTAGACATCTGCCTAAAGGTTATAATAGTTCAGCCAAAAATGTACATTTGCTGAAAATGTTCTCATCCTCAGGCCATCCAAGATGTAGATGAGTTTGTTTCTTCATCAGATTTGAAGAAATATAGCATTGCATCAATTGCTCATCAATGGTTCCTCTGCAGGGGAACCCTCCAGTCCATAATAAACACCGCTTTTGGCTTCTGAAGACATTAACTGATGGACTGGAGTGGTGTGATGTTTTTATCAGACTCTCATTCTGACGGCACCCATTCACTGCAGAGCATCCATTGCTGAGCAAGTGATGTAATGCTACATTTCTCCAAATCTGATGAAGAAACAAACTCATCCTAATCTTGGATGGCCTAAGAGTGAGTCCATTTTATTTTTTGGGTTAGCTATTCCTTTAAATGCAAAATATATTTTAACAATGCATTAGATCAATTACCAAAGCAAGACTTCATAGACTTTTTATATGACCATAAAGTGGTGAAACTATTCTATAAATAAAAGTCTAAAAGTCTCAATGCAGCCACACACAGAATAAAGCCTCCAGAAGCCAAATCCACATGACTTCCCCTTCGCACAAAGCAGCAAATTAGGTCAAAAGTCGGTAAAAGCAGCACTCTCTCTCTCCGTATGCATTGTTTGCTTAGATCCACTCACACAAATGAAGTGCACAGAGAGGCTATTGTAAAGCTGCATCCCATAAAGACATGTTACAGTCGAATCTAAGAGGCTGTCAGCATCATTTACTAACCTTCATCTCATTTCAAACCTCTGACTTTCTTTCTTCCGTGGAACTCAAAAGGAGAAGTGTTAATAATTGTTCACACTGCTCTTTTTACAATGATAATGTCAATAACACCAAACGGCCGTCAAGTATATTCAGAGCTAAGAATTACAAAGCTATCGTAAGAAATAAAACCGATTACTGAAGTACATTTGACAAGAAAATGCAGTCTTTCTAACGTTCATGTTGTCATTTTAACCCAGAAAGGATGTTTCTTTTCCCAAAAATGCAGCTTGATGTGAAGAAAGAAGTCAGATTAAGGGTTAAGGTCAACGTGAGAGTGAGTAAATAATAAAGAATAAATATATTCAGTCATTTAAAATAAATGTAGCATGAGATAAAGCTGTGTAAGTTCTGCATGGTTGATACAGTATCTCTGTTTGATCTTTGTCAGTGTAATGAAACGCATGAAGACGTGCCGTACAATATCAGCCTCGTGTAATGTGACGAAACATTCACGGTCAAAGAGCAGAAAGAGAGAGACAAAAATAGTCCGTCGTTGTGTCGCTCTTGGAAATCAAGGCAAACCGTGAAACCAACATCAGCATGTTTTACCAGGAGAAAAATTACATTTTCATTGATCTTTTGAAATAAGAGTTGTATATATGATAAAAAACATACTTTCACACACAAGCTACATGTATGCATTTAGCAGACGCTTACTTATAGTGACATTTATTTTGTCAGTATGTTTTTTTTGTCAAGCTACACGTTTACTGTTGTTGCAAATGTATTTTGACCTCTCCAAGTCTTCAAAGACAGCATGAGCTGTTGTGTTTATGTCCATCTGTCTAAAAGACTCTTTTAGTACTTCATAATAATACTAGTTATGCAGGGTTATTAGTTTAATAAATGTAAAACCTTAAAATAATTTTTTTACTTAATATTTATTTCAGCTAGATGTCAAAGCAACATCTGATTTTTCTTTAGTTTAACTTGATACTGAAATCATTCAAACTAACTGAAACAGAAATTCTATAAATGACAAAAATACTAAAACTAAAACGTAAATAAAAAATTCAAACATGAATACAAATTGTATGAAAAAACACAAATAAATCGTAAAACAAACTAAGCGCTGATGGTCTACTTCTAATGAAATGAAAAGTAAAATAGCCGACATGAGTAACACTGACTGTGTTTCTGATTAAATAAAGCAGTAATTAATGCCATAAAGATAATGAGTATTGATTTAAAGGTCAGAAGATATAGCTTACATGAGAAAAAAATCACAAGCATGACACTTGTAAATTAAATAATTTGATATATACTGATTTATTCATTAATGTGTAATATGTTTTATTTTTTAAACAAATCATAAGCTCTAAAATATTTGTACAACTCTTTTGCTTTAGACCATCTACAAATGTTAAATCTTATAAATAATAAAATATTAGGGTTAACTGCATCTTTCTGGTGGAAAAATGCAGCAATTAATATATAGTATATTTATAGTTATTCTCAAAGCCTGTGCGGTCAAAAAAGAACTTAATTATGGTTTATTTCATTCTAACGAATATGTTTTTGTTAAAAACGAACTAAATTAAAAATAATTTGCTTATAATTTCTGCACAGGAGAGGCTTGGTGTTGTTTCCAAACAATAATGAAATATATCTGTATCGACCAAAATTATTTGAAAAATATCGACATATCGGCAAAAATCCAATATACTGCATCCCTATTAAAATATTAATAACTATACTAGTATCTCATTTATACTAAAATAACTCTGGCGAAGCACTAATATTTGATAGGAAATTAGCAGAGTAAACGTGATTATAAATCTGTGTGGTTTGGCAAAGCTACAGAGATTTGCTTTAATCTCTTTAACTCAGAGAGATTTGCCAAGCTAAAGCTTTAGACAAGAGGCATGGAGACTTAACTCGCTCAATTAAATACAAGTTAAATGCCAGAGAAAAAAGCAGGAGCTATGAGAGCTTGGTTACAACATTGTGGTCTGACTGAAGGACTGCAGAAGAGTGAAGCGCTGCGGAGAGCGCTAAACATCGAGGTAACTCGCATGATCAAACCGTGAATATGAAAGAGCTGGGGGGGGGGGGTCAGTCGCTCTCACATACTCCGGGACAGTCTCCGACCCGAGAGATCAGAGGTCACACGCAAGGAGAAACTTATGCCGAGGCCTGAGAGAGGAAAAACAGGGATATACAAATGTGGCCTTAACTCACCCTGACTAGAATAATCGTGAAGTCGTCAAACTCTGAATTTACACTCGCAGAAAAAAGGTACAAAAGCTGACTGGGGCAGTACCTTTTCAGAAGGTGCTAATGTGTACTGTTAGGGTGAATAAGGTACAAAAGTGTAACTTTTGAGAAGACACCACCCCAATGACAGCTTTATTTCTGAGAGAGATGAATGGGAATCATGTGATCAAAATGTGTCACCGTGTTAATTAAGTATCACTGATATACTAATTTGCTATTTTTTTTTAAATTATTTTTACATTATCCATTTTCATTTTAGATAACATTTTAGTAATTTTGATGTGACGTTTGTATTATTTTTTAATGTCTATACAGTTTTAGTTATTCTAGTTGCCTACAACTTACAAAAAACTACCAAAGTGAAATTGTGAAGAGTAAAGTTTCATTTTTATTTAACATTTATTTTAATAAAAAGTAATATTTATATAGCTTTGTTTTTTAATTATAGTTTTTTAGTATTTCAACTTAAACTAAACAAAAAATTTAACTTTTAAAGCAAACTTTGTTTTAGCAAATAACTTAAAATAAGTTGAATAACTTTTAAAATAACTTTTTTTTATTTCAATCAAGATGTATTTAATTGTATTTCATTTTTTATTTATTTTAGTTCATATTTTAAGTAGCAGTTTTTTTACAGTTAGTTTTTTTTTAGCTTTAAGACTTCAAACGATGTTCGTTTCCGTTATTCGTTTGAAAAGGCTGAGTGACGGTATACTGTCTTCGAACACTGGAGGCAGGGTGTAGATTAATGTAAACGTGTCACGCCGCTCACGCGTACGCCCTAAACACAACAACGATGCCATGTGTATATAGGCGTGAGACGGGTCCCAATGGTCAGGATATTAGAGACAAAAGAATAATGATTAGCAGCAGTTCAGAGTCAAGTATCATGTTTGCAAAACAAAAGAACCGTTTCATTTCCATAATCAGTCCTTTAAGTGTGAATGGCTCATAGTCTGAAAACTGTAGCATGATCTGGAAAATATATTGGAGTCATCTCAATAACACAAACCTGTTTGTTACTTTATTGTATTAGTGTTCATTTATTTTTTAAACTGGATAAATTATTACACCTTTTGTATTTTATGGGGTGTCATGATTTGATAAAAACAACTCCGGGTCGTCGACACCACACTTACATTTCTTTAGTAATTAAATTCTTTCTCTGAATCTTTAAAGGGTTACTCCACCCCAAAATGAACATGTTGTCATTCATCACTTACCCGCATGTCGTTCCAAACCCGTAAAAGCTTCGTTCGTCTTCTGAACACGATTTAAGATATTTTGGATGAAAACCAGGAGGCTTGTGACTGTCCCATTGACTGTCAAGGTCCAGAAAAGCATAAAGACATCGTCAGAATAGTCCATCTCCCATTAGTGGTTCAATCTGACTGTTATGAAGCGATGAGAATACTTTTTGTTTGCAAAGAAAATGACTTTATTCAACAATGTCTCATCTGTGTCACCGTAGCACCATTTTGGAGAATATCACTGAACACAAACTGCGTACGCTGTGCCACACGGATACACTGTTTCTATTCAAATCAAAGCAGAAATAAACATAGAAGACATATTCGTGTGGCGCAGTGATTTCTTTGCAAACAAAAAGTATTCTCGTAGCTTCATAGCATTATGGTTGAACCACTGATGGCAGATGGACTATCCTGACGATGTCTTTCATACTTTTCTAGACCTTGACAGTGTTGGCAGTCAATGGGACAGTCACAAGCCTCACGGTTTTCATCCAAAATATCTTAAATTGTGTTCCGAAGACGAATGAAGCTGGTGCCCCGATGTCGATCCAAACCCATAAAAGCATTTCATTTTGAGGTGGAGTAATCCTTTAAAGTGTCTCCGCGAGCGATCGTACAGGTGCGGATATATTCGTGGCCGTTCAGCTATTCGACACAGTGTATTTAAGATAGTGACTTGGAGATATTGTCCTCCTGCTTGACGTCTGTGGAATGAAAAATGAACTGAAGAAAAAAAAAGACTTCCACTGTGCAAAACTGCCTGAGTAATATAGTCGTTTTTATTATTTAGGTAAGTGCACTGGCTGTCGTGTCAATTATATGCTTAGTCAACTTAGAGTCAAAGTTTTTGTTCATAGATCTGCGTATATATCATCAAATCGAGGGAATAACAAACCCAAATAGAATTTACATTAACACAGATGTGCATTGTATTCAAGATACACACTTTATCATTTCAGAGTCAAACCCATGACCTGGCGTTGCAGTGTTTGAGATTAACGTGTGCCGTCGAAGGCCGTTTCTGCAAAGAAAACAATGAAACTGTTGCTCAAAGCTTCTAACAGAATCTAAATATAAATACTCACTGTAATTTTCTTTGCAGAAACTATTACTTTCCGAACCCAACCCAAAAATAAAGGAATAAATCACAATTTGCCAGAATAAATAGGAAAGAATGCAGCTACTCTGAAATGACACGGTGCAACTAAACAGTAGCTCACAGTAATTATATCCAAAATGAACTAAGCCACAAAATATCTATAATACATAGGCTAGTTAACTGCCTATATCAGCCAAGCCACAATGATCAGCATCAGTCGGATAACACTGAAACACAGGCTTTATTAATCAACCAATCACGACGTGTTATGATAATGTTATTGAGTTTAACAGCCAATCTGCATTCTGTGCATGGAAAACATCTCGTGTTAGATGGAAGAAAGTAAGTCATTTGGGTTTGAAACAACACAAAAGTGAGACAACCAAATAGAATAATGTATAAGTAATAGAAAATATATGTAGTGTGTGTTCAAAAATGCATGCATCACTTTGGTTCTGATATTAATGTAATAACACTGAATTCTGACTTCTTTTAAAGCAAGCACGCACGCGATACTGTGTGCATACTAATGAAAGCCAGTAAACAGGGAAAGAAAAGCATGCATGTCAACTCCTTCGGTTCCCAGAATGCACCTCATGAAGTTGGCTGTGAGAACGTTAACGGCGTAAGTTTTTCAGTTTTTGTCTCTACATAATCACTATTTTCCCATTTGTGTTGTTTTGTAGTTTGGTGATTTTACTATTACTCTAAATGGCAAAACTCTATAATAAAGAATGAGGAGATGCATGTTTGACTAATACTTAAGATAAAAAATAACAACATTGAACTGCATTCGTTTCAGTAAAATGGGAGTAAAGTGTTTAGTTAACATCACAGTGTGTCTTCTTTGGAAGTCAAAAGAAGATATTTTGAAGAATGGTAACTAAACCGTTTCGGTTCCCGTTGACTTTCACTGTATGGACAAAACAAAATACAATGGAAGTCAAAGGGAACTGAAACTCTTATATTAATTAAAGCATCTTATTTTGTGTTTAGCAGAAAAAGAATGACATACGGGTGTGTAAATGTGACCCTGGACCACAAAACCAATCATAAGTAGCACGGGTGTATTTGTAGGAATAGCCAACAAGACATTGTATGGGTCAAAATAATCATTTTTTAATTTATGCCAAAAATCATTAGGATAAAGTAAGATCATGTTCCATGGAGATATTTTGTAAATTCCCTACCGTAAATATATCAATATTTAATTTTTGATTAGTAATATACTTTGCTAAGAAATTAATTTGAACAACTTTAAAAGTGATTTTCTCAATATTTTGATGTTTTGTTTTTGC
>QVTF01021317.1:0-64719 GCA_003573665.1 Oxygymnocypris stewartii
CACTCGTCATTCATCAGAATATCATCATTAGAGCGCATCTCACAAACTACCACTCGTCATTCATCAGAATATCATCATTAGAGCGCATCTCACAAACTACCACTCGTCATTCATCAGAATATCATCATTAGAGCGCATCTCACAAACTACCACTCGTCATTCATCAGAATATCATCATTAGAGCGCATCTCACAAACTACCACTCGTCATTCATCAGAATCATCATTAGAGCGCATCTCACAAACTACCACTCGTCATTCATCAGAATATCATCATTAGAGCGCATCTCACAAACTACCACTCGTCATTCATCAGAATATCATCATTAGAGCGCATCTCACAAACTACCACTCGTCATTCATCAGAATATCATCATTAGAGCGCATCTCACAAACTACCACTCGTCATTCATCAGAATATCATCATTAGAGCGCATCTCACAAACTACCACTCGTCATTCATCAGAATATCATCATTAGAGCGCATCTCACAAACTACCACTCGTCATTCATCAGAATATCATCATTAGAGCGCATCTCACAAACTACCACTCGTCATTCATCAGAATATCATCATTAGAGCGCATCTCACAAACTACCACTCGTCATTCATCAGAATATCATCATTAGAGCGCATCTCACAAACTACCACTCGTCATTCATCAGAATATCATCATTAGAGCGCATCTCACAAACTACCACTCGTCATTCATCAGAAATCATCATTAGAGCGCATCTCACAAACTACCACTCGTCATTCATCAGAATATCATCATTAGAGCGCATCTCACAAACTACCACTCGTCATTCATCAGAATATCATCATTAGAGCGCATCTCACAAACTACCACTCGTCATTCATCAGAATATCATCATTAGAGCGCATCTCACAAACTACCACTCGTCATTCATCAGAATATCATCATTAGAGCGCATCTCACAAACTACCACTACTCGTCATTCATCAGAATATCATCATTAGAGCGCATCTCACAAACTACCACTCGTCATTCATCAGAATATCATCATTAGAGCGCATCTCACAAACTACCACTCGTCATTCATCAGAATATCATCATTAGAGCGCATCTCACAAACTACCACTCGTCATTCATCAGAATATCATCATTAGAGCGCATCTCACAAACTACCACTCGTCATTCATCAGAATATCATCATTAGAGCGCATCTCACAAACTACCACTCGTCATTCATCAGAATATCATCATTAGAGCGCATCTCACAAACTACCACTCGTCATTCATCAGAATATCATCATTAGAGCGCATCTCACAAACTACCACTCGTCATTCATCAGAATATCATCATTAGAGCGCATCTCACAAACTACCACTCGTCATTCATCAGAATATCATCATTAGAGCGCATCTCACAAACTACCACTCGTCATTCATCAGAATATCATCATTAGAGCGCATCTCACAAACTACCACTCGTCATTCATCAGAATATCATCATTAGAGCGCATCTCACAAACTACCACTCGTCATTCATCAGAATATCATCATTAGAGCGCATCTCACAAACTACCACTCGTCATTCATCAGAATATCATCATTAGAGCGCATCTCACAAACTACCACTCGTCATTCATCAGAATATCATCATTAGAGCGCATCTCACAAACTACCACTCGTCATTCATCAGAATATCATCATTAGAGCGCATCTCACAAACTACCACTCGTCATTCATCAGAATATCATCATTAGAGCGCATCTCACAAACTACCACTCGTCATTCATCAGAATATCATCATTAGAGCGCATCTCACAAACTACCACTCGTCATTCATCAGAATATCATTAGAGCGCATCTCACAAACTACCACTCGTCATTCATCAGAATATCATCATTAGAGCGCATCTCACAAACTACCACTCGTCATATCAGAATATCATCATTAGAGCGTCTCTCACAAACTACCACTCGTCATTCATCAGAATATCATCATTAGAGCGCATCTCACAAACTACCACTCGTCATCATCAGAATATCATCATAGAGCCATCTCACAAAACTACACTCGTCATTCTATCAGAATATCATCATTAGAGCGCATCTCACAAACTACCACTCGGCATTCATCAGAATATCATCATTAGAGCGCATCTCTCAAACTACCACTCGTCATTCATCAGAAATATCATCATTAGAGCGCATCTCACAAACTACACACTCGTCATTCTCATAATATCATCATTAGAGCGCATCTCACAAACTACCACTCGTCATTCATCAGACATATCATCATTAGAGCACATCTCACAAGACTACCACTCGTCATTCATCAGAATATCATCATTAGAGCGCATCTCACAAACTACCACTCGTCATTCATCAGAATATCATCATTAGAGCGCATCTCACAAACTACCACTCATCATCATCAGAATATCATCATTAGAGCACATTCTCACAAACTACCTTACTCGTCATTCATCCAGAATATCATCATTAGAGCGCATCTCTCAAACTACCACTCGTCATTCATCAGAATATCATCATTAGAGCGCATCTCACAAACTACCACTCGTCATTCATCAGAATATCATCATTAGAGCGCATCTCACAAACTACCACTCGTCATTCATCAGAATATCATCATTAGAGCACATCTCACAAACTACCACTCATCATTCATCAGAATATCATCATTAGAGCGCATCTCACAAACTACCACTCGTCATTCATCAGGATATCATCATTAGAGCGCATCTCACAAACTACCACTCGTCATTCATCAGATATCATCATGAGAGCGCATCTCACAAACTACCACTCGTCATTCATCAGAATATCATCATTAGAGCGCATCTCACAAACTACCACTCGTCATTCATCAGAATATCATCATTAGAGCGCCTCTCACAAACTACCACTCGTCATTCATCAGAATATCATCATTAGAGCGCATCTCACAAAACTACCACTCGTCATTCATCAGAATATCATCATTAGAAGCGCATCTCACAACTACCACTCGTCATTCATCAGAATATCATCATTAGAGCGCATCTCACAAAACTACCACTCGTCATTCATCAGAATATCATCATTAGAGCACATCTCACAAACTACCACTTCGTCATTCATCAGAATATCATCATTAGAGCGCATCTTCACAAACTACCACTCGTCATTCATCAGAATATCATCATTAGAGCGCATCTCACAAACTACCACTCGTCATTCATCAGAATATCATCATTAGAGCACATCTCAACAAACTACCACCTCGTCATTCATCAGAATATCATCATTAGAGCGCAATCACTGATGCTCAGAACTAATTATTAGGAAAGAATGTTGCTGTCAGTGTTATTTTATTATAGATAAGATTATAGCTTTATTAACATTTTGAGGTAGATTTGACTCATGCATTTCTGCTTAAAGATGAAGACTCAACTTTATATGTTTTGCGAGATCCTCTCTCTCTTGTTTTGTTAGATATTACCCCAAAAAACATCTTGTATAATCTTAACCGGTTTTTCCTCTTTGCCAGGTTTTTATTTGTATTATATTTTTGCAACTCAGGTTTTATTTATTTGTGTATTATATATATATATTTTTTTTCCTCATTCATTTTTATATATTACTGTAGTGTTTTATATTATTTTAATTTAGTTATTTTTGACAACTTTTTGTAAAGAAGTCTATGAATTTTTTTTTTTTTTTTGTCTAAATTATCATTAAATGAAAACAAGCTAAAATATAATAGATTTAATATATTTTGCTAGTGTTTGTTTAAATGTTGTTTTTAGAAACAGGAAATATTTTTTTATAGTTTTAATTGTTAACATTTACATTTATGCATTTAGCAGACACTTTTAATCCAAAGCGACTTACAATTGCATTCAGGTTATACATTTTCATCAGTACATGTTTTCCCTGGGAATCGAACCCACAAACCTTTTGCGCAGCTGACGCAATGCTCTACCACTGAGCCCCACAGGAACACAGTTAACTATAATAATATTACAGTTAACTATAATAACCTGGTTACTGTTACTGGCAAATATAATAAAATGATATAGTTAAAAAAAATATTTCTGACAATCCACTGATGATTGCTTTTGAATGTATGTATTTGTTTATTAATGAATGAGTGAATGAAAAACACATTTTGAATCTTGTTCTCTACCGAGCATGAACAAGCTTTATTACTTTTAATGTTACTTCTATTACTGTGTACACTGATTTGTAATCTCTCAACAGTCCAGAATCCTGGCACATATGTGTTCTAGACATATTTCCATCTCTCTGTCCTTCTCCCTCCTCCAGCGATCTCCTGCATGCTAGCGTCTCTCACTCTTGATCTGAGTCGGTATGCACTGGACATCGGGAAGGGGATCTCCAGTGAGTGCTTGTCAGTCTGATTGACGTTCTTCTGAGGTGTTGTGTGCAGGAGTAATGTGGTTTTCATGTGTTTTAGGGTCAGCTGAAGGTCAATAACCCAGAGCTGATGGAGCAGGCGGTGGCGGCCCTCCAGAATCTGGCCCAGCAGTGCAGTGACCCCAGCGCCGTCCAGGACCTTGTCAAAACACCTCTTTGGCATCCTTGGAGGTCAGTGGATGCTTTCAGGGCTCTAGCAGCCATGGGACTTTAAAAGGACGACTTCTGTGACTTAAAGCCATACATTAACATACAATTAGTGAATTAAAACATGTTTAGCTTTATTCTGCTTTATTTATTTCATTGGCTAGTTGTTGGTTTTAGAGATATTAGCGTGGAGTAAAAGTTGCTTTAACACCTCATGACACATTCAGGTCCGTTTTGACACTGAATAAACATTTCTAAAAACAACAGTATACAGTAAGGGAAAATGTTTAAAAGGAAATATTTTTTATAAGAATAAATTTCTTAAGGGCTATAATCATAAAAAAAATGATTCACATTTCATGTTTGGGTCATTTTGGAACCTGTTACGTACGGTGTACCATTAGGTGTCAAAGATTCAGTTAATTATCTGTGAAGTTATATTAGTATCAAATATTTTATGGTCATATTTGAATCATTAATGTAATTATTGTCATATATTTTATTAAGTCTTTCCCCATATCACACACATTTGGGACAGAATTGAGTTGATAAACATGAATATGTACACCTATTGAACAACCATTGCATCATGAAAAACTAATACATTTTTCATCTCAAAGTTATCTATCTATCTGTAATAAAAAATCAGAGGTCGCACTGGTGCGTCCAGCCATTCGAGAAAAAAAAACTAAAGTCTCAGCGACTCAGAAAGTCTCTCTGCTGTTCAACAACAGACACGTTAGGCTCATATCATGGTCTAAACCATATTGTTATTGAAGGGCGGACCCCCCCTCTGATTTGCCGTGGGTCCAGATATTCCTGTACGCGTGTGTGTATGTTTGAAGATGCGTGTGCTGCTGCAGTCAGACAGAGAGAGAGGTGAGTAGCAGAGACCGCGCAGCTCTTTCTCTGAATCTGCTCTGTTCAGTGAGCGTCTGACAGTCCCTCCAGGATTATGCGATCGATGAATTCATCGCAAAATCAAGCAAACGCCGCTATTTCCGCAAATTTTCCAAAATTGCCGCAGATTTTCCACAGATTTTGCACTTAGACGCGTCGTGTGACGTCATCGCAATGCGCACTGAGTCAAAGAAAGGTTGTTTCTCAGTTCCAAAAATGGAATGAACAGCTTTGCGTTCTCATTCATGCCCGATTTACAAGAGCTACATTGGACAAACGAACCGAAAGCGGAACGAATCCGCGCTACTCGTTTGGGCTATACGGCGCAGACCGTTTATCTGCTCGGACCGGAGCCACGGGCTGCTCTCGATCACGCGACCCCGTTATACACAGCGCTGCGAGATACAGTGAAGAAAGTAGTCGAATTCACAGCGGAATCAATAACATCTGTCAAATCTTGTGAGAAGCATTCAATTCAGCACATAATTCTGTTAAAGCTACAGACATCAGAACAAACTCCACTGATGTGGAAACATTGTTCAATAAACACATCACCACCATTCACCATGGATTTAACATAGTAAGACTACAGGAACAACTTGTGGCAGAAATGGTCTAATGTCTTAAAGTGTTTTAAATGCTTCACACAACTTATCCCAGCACTTCAAAGCTTTAATTATTACCGAATTTTAAAGTTATTTTAATGTGATGACATTATTTGTTCATCCTTCATAGGTGGCCCCCTTTATAAATGGACTGGATGTTTTTATAGGTTTAAGGGGGGTGGTTTGAGAAGCACTGCACTAGAGCATCCCTTCATTCAGATACAGTGGAAGATATGATAAGAGTCAGTGTAGGGGGGGTGGGGGGGGGGGGGTTGAGAAGCACTGCACTAGAGCATCCCTTCATTCAGACACAGTGGAAGATCTGATAAGAGTCAGTGTAGAGGGGTCAAGGTCTGGAAGATGTTGATGCTAGAGAGAGTGTGGCAGCGGGTTTAGCCGAGGCCAAAGATCAAGAAGGAAAAACTACAGGAGTTGGCCATTCGAGGGGCATGTGACTGCAATGGAGGATAGTCCATAAGACATTGAGCCATAAGATGTTAAGTTTGACAGCCTTAAAACACTTAATTTAGATGTTCTTTTTATTTAATTTATCTTGAAATGTTTTTAAGTTTAAATATTAGCTCAGTGAAGCACTTTAAGCACCAACTATTTTCAGTAAGTTACCTTTCTTGTAGAATTGTGCTTCAAATAAAGAACTTTATGTTGACCAGATTGTTAGTTAATCATTTATTAGTCAATATTGGCTATATGAAAATTTGGGTGCACCTAACTTTTGTGCTGGTGCACCTAAGAAAAAGGCAACCAGTGCAAAAAGTTCATCTAGAGCCCTGACATTTATATAGCGCTTTTCTTGGCACTGAAAGCTCTTTACCTTGTGATGGGATATCTGCTCATCCACCACCATCTATATATATATATATATACACACACACACACACACACACAATGAATCATTTTCAAATTGAATGAAAATGGTCTTAAGAGTAATAACATGTAACATGCAGTGTTGTAATTCAGCTCAAGTTCAATGTCGATGTCATTATCAGCTCAATTCAGTTCACTGACATGCTCAGAGTTTAAAAGACCACTGTCAAAGATAATGTACAATGATAATCATTTCAATATATTAGTTGTAAAGTTTGAAACCAGACATGCATGGAAAAGCACTCCAATAACCTCAAATTATTCATTTTATTGAGTTCATGAATGACTGGAAAGTCATGGGACAAAATCATGATAATTATTGGTTTAGAAATTCAAGAGCTCTCATAGACAACCAGAACCAGCTCACTATTTTAAACCAGGATTGTGCTAATTTTCTGTTTTGTGTTGCGCAGGCTCCGAAGGGAAGCTGACTGTTGTGGCCCAGAAGATAAGCATCCTGTCAGGTGAATAATCTGGATTTCTATCTCTGTGTCTGTTTTAGGCAGTACGTTCATGATTTTACTTACTGTTGTACTTTAGAGAAAATTAGATCTTATGGGGATGAATCTTGAAAGTCTTTTCACCATTTCTAATTTGCATAAGGAAATGTTTTTGCATGCGACTGAACTGCTTAATTATTTTCCTATGTAAACTTAAACTGCATCTTTGTCTGTTGCACTCACATCTTGCATCTTTCGCAGCGTCTCGCAAATGAACAATGCATTTTTAGAACAAGCTAAAAGAAGTTCCACTTTTAAAAAAACATGCATCAAGACCTTTTTTTTGTCCACTCCACTAAATGCAACGTTTGAAAATCATCCCCTCCAGCGTAGCTCCCAGATCGCATTCTCACTTCTGCATGAATCTGTGAGACTTTAGCATCCACGTAACTGCCTGCTGTCATACTAATCACGGTTAACGTGTGTTTTTGAATCAGGAATCAGAAGTTGCAGTCATCATGCCGTCTCTGGCTCTTCCTCTCAGTCTCTGAGCTCCAGCGTGGCTGTGATGTTCATTCCATACCTGCAACAGGAGGGTAAGAAATTATATACTTTAAAAGAAAACATTTTAATATGCAGTTTTTGCTTTCATAAATGTGAATTTGTGAGGGAACAGCAGGGGGTTTGTTTACTGAAAATCATAATTATGTCAAATTACTTGCATAAAAAAACTCCTCTCCAATAGCTTGCTTCCTAACCTAGAATAGCTGTTTTCTTTTTTAGCCATGTTTAGAAAAAAAAGTGCCTGCTAATGCACAAATGTAAATGTCAAATAAATAATTTTAGAGTAAAAACATTCAACATAAAACTGTTTCTAAAAATATTAAATATTTTGTTTTCCTGGATGTCATGTGACCACTAAGCGATATCAGGATTGTGGACATGCAAATATTACTATAATATTAAATAGTATTAAATTTAATAACTCACAAATTCAGCAGGACTTCAAGTAAATGTTTAAGGTTAAATAGTAAAAACAAAAAAAAACGTTTGGAAATCCCTAACTTTACATAAAACAATTGATATTTAATGGCTTAATATATTTTTTTTGGTTGTTGCAAAATTAAATGTTTAATTTGATGTGCATTAAACAATCATTAATGGTCTTATATTTCTTAAACGTGTACAAAACCTAATATCTGCTGGTTGTCCTTCTCTCTCTCCTCTTGTGTATGTGTGTGTTTGTAGTCCATGAGGGGACGCTGGTGCATGCGGTGTCTGTTTTATCTCAGTGGACGAGCCGTTTGACGGTGGACGTGCCTTCAGAGTTAAGAGAATGGTTTAAAAAAGCCTTCACCCTCAAGACGTCCACGTCCCCTGTGCGCCACGCGTATCTCCAGGCCCTGATCGGGGCTTTCAAAGGTCAGTCGGTCTGCTGGGAAACTTCAGATTTATCCTCCTGCTGCTGATGTTTAGTCCGAACGAACAGCGTTTGTGTCTCTGTTCAGGCGACGCTCTCAGTCAGGCTGTGGACTTCCTGCCTCTCCTCATCCAGACTGTGGAGAAAGCTGCTGCTCAGATTACCCAGCATTCTCTGCTGTCTGAAGGCGTGGCTGCCTCTGTGCTGCTCTGTCGGCTGTCTGTGCTTGACTCTGTGCCCGGTGAGCGTTCACCACTGAGACCGATAAGAGTGTTCCTGTGTCTCGTGCTGGAGACGTTTATCTTCATGTTTCTCTGTCTTCAGAAGCGAAGCTGGCATCCTTCTGGAACCTGATTCTAGATGAAAAGAAGCCTCTGTTCAGTAACGAGAAGTTCCTCTCTCAGGCCAGTGAAGAAGGTCAGAACTCTCCAGTTGTTCAATAGATCCAGTATATTTCTTGCCGATGTTAATCCTGTCCTGTACCCCACAGCTCTGTGCACCGTCCTGCTGCTGTGTGAAAGACTGTTCCTGGATCAGCCACAAAGACTTAACAACAGCAAGTCTCAGTGAGTTAATAACATTAAGGTTTTAAACAGAATATCATTTTTATATATTTATGAATTTAGCAATTCAGTATATTATTTCCTATGTTCTAATTCGGCTTTTTATTTATTAAATTATTTTATTTATGCTACAAATGTAAATAATTAAATTAAGCATTTGTAATCATTTTTTTCATATTGATTAAAAATATACATTTAGGAAACTTTAGAGCAACACTAGGATCACTAAAAGTGGACTATGATGTGCAAATTAAAGCCTAATGGCATCTTGTATCACTCAAAAAAAATATAATAAACTAAGTACATAACTACTTACCAAATTAATACACAAATGAATGTAAAATGCTCATTTTATTTATTTATTTAGCCTCATTATGCAAAAATATTGACCAAACAATAGTGTTATTTCAGTATTGTTTAAATACTATTACAATGTAAAAATAAAAGCTAATTCTAAATATTATAGAATATTTTGAATTGGCTTTTATTTTTACATTTTCACCTTTAGTAATTTCATTGTGCTTTTATCATTACAATTTTTCAAAATATTTATATTAGCTTTATATTTTTTTGTTTGCTTTAAATTGTTTTATTTCTGTTGGTTACCACAGCAACGTTTTAAGTCTTAATTTTTTTAATTAAGATTTTCACATAATATTTATATTTTATTTATTTCTCCTTTTAGTTAAATAAAAAAATAGTTTATTTTTACTTCACAATAACAACACTGCCGATCACAGATTTTATCAGAGAAATGTTATGTTTTAAAAGTTACAGCTGAAACGTTTTTATACAAAAATGTACAATCTTTTATATATTTCACAAAAAGAAAAAGTCATTAAGAAAGTAAGCAGGGTCAATTTTGACTTTCAACTATAGTGCAAAATCTTTATTTCATACCTACTGACAAAGAAATGTATTCTTTGACAAAATATCATTTTAATGGTAGGTTTATTTGAACGGTGAGAGACTAGAATCCAGAAAAAAAACGTATTTTAAAAAGTTATAAATTGATTTGCATTTTAATGAGTCCAAGTATTTGACCCCCTTCGCAAAACATTACTCAGTACTTGGTGGCAAAACCCTTGTTGGCAATCACAGACGTCAACTTTTGGCAACTCGAACCTTCAGCTCCCTCCACAGGTTTTCTATGGGATGAAGGTCTGGAGACTGGCTAGGCCACTCCAGGATCTTAATGTGCTTCTTCTTGACCCACTCCTTTGTTGCCTTGGCCGTCTGTTTGGGGTCATTGTCATGCTGGAATACCAATCCAAGACCCATTTTCAATGCTCTGGCCCTGACAGTACATGGCCCCGTCCATCGTCCCTTTGATGTGGTGCAGTTGTCCTGTCCCCTTAGCAGAAAAACACCCCCGAATCATAATGTTTCCACCTCCATGTTTGATGGTGGGGATGGTGTTCTTGGGGTCGGGCAGCATTCCTCCTCCTCCAAACACGGCGAGTTGAGTTGATGCCAAAGAGCTGGATCTTGGTCTCCTCTGACCACAACACTTTCACCCAGTTCTCCTCTGAATCATTGGCAAACTTCAGACAGGCCGGTACATGTGCTTTCTTGAGCAGGGGGACCTTGCGGGCGCTGCTGGAGTTCAGCCCTTCACGGCATAATGTGTTACCAATTGTTTTCTTGGTGACTATGGTCCCAGCTGCCTTGATCATTGACAAGATCCTCCCGTGTAGTTCTGGGCTGATTCCTCGCCGTTCTCATGATCATTGAAACTCCTCGAGATGAGATCTTGCATGGAGCCCCAGACCGAGGGAGATTGACAGTTATATTGTGTTTCTTCCATTTGAGAATAATCAAGGTTCAAGGTTTCTTTATTTGTCACATGATAAATTATACAGGGTATAATCAAAAGTGAAATGTAATCAAATCAGGTCCGCTCAGTGGACAGTGCAAAGAAAAAAAATAAAAATCACACCAACTGTTGTCACCTTCTCACCAAGCTGCTTGGCGATGGTGTTGTAGCCCATTCCAGCCTTGGGTAGGTCTACAATCTTGTCCCTGACATCCTTGGACAGCTCTTTGGTCTCGGCCATGGTGGAGATTTTGGAATCTGATTGATTGCTTCTGTGGACAGGTTGTCTTTTATACAGGTAACAAACTGAGACTCCCTTTAAGAGAGTGCTCCTAATCTCAGCTCCTTACCTGTATAAAAGACACCTGGGAGCCAGAAATCGTGCTGATTGATAGGGGAACAAATACTTATTTCACTCATTAAAATGCAAATCAATTAATAACTTTTTTGTTATTCGGTCTCTCACTGTTCAAATAAACCTACCATTCAAATTATAGACTGATCATTTCTTTGTCAGGTGGCAAATGTACAAAATCGGCAGGGGATCAACACAATATGTTCCCCACTGTACATGCAGAAGAGATCATGTGACTCAAACACTTGTCTGCTGTCTTCAGGATGTACCATCAGGCCACAGTGACGGCGCTGCTCTCCCGTCTGTGGTGTGTGCGTAAGCGTGCTCAGCAGACTGTGAAGAAAACTCCTGTCCTCGCTGGGTGGCTCCAGTCTGGCCCAAGGCCTTGTGGGAGAACTGCGTGTCGTCATCAACAAGCACAAGGTGAGGGGTGACGAGGAACTGAACGATTACTCTACACTGGTTTGATTTGTATTTGCTCACTCTTACGTCTCTTGAATCAGATTCTGCCATCAGATGTTGTTTATATGGAGACGGGCGAGCTCACAGAGATCGGACGCTCTTACGTCGCCCCGCGGATCCTGCTGGACGCTCTGAGCGTGATCTGCTCTGTGGCGGCTCAGTGGAACGACCCGGCGGAGACTGAGAAACTGGCCCTGGATATTCTCATCATAACCCATCATCCGTCCATCGGTCCGTCTCTCTGATGCACCTATACAGGAATATCCCAACAGCTGCTCCTGAATCCTGTGTTCATCTCGCTCTTTCTCTTTCAGTGGCCGTCAGGTCTGAGAAGTGGTCTTCTCTGCTGTCCACCATGAAGCTGGACGCTGCTGAATTCATCGATAAACACCTGGAGATGATTCTACCTCGCCTGCTAGAAGCCAACACAGACAATCCGGTCTGACTGGCTGCATTTACAGTCCATTGTTATTTTTAGCTCTGTAGATATATATCACTATACAGAAATGCAACAATATGTGTCATAGACTCTGACAATATATATTTGTGTAGTGTAGAAAGTTTAGCATTTAATTTAGTTTTTATTTCATTTTTATTCCCCTATAAACAATGATCAACACGCATACAGAGAGTGAATAAAATATGGTAAACCCACCCGTAAGCTCACCCTTTTGAGCTTTCATGTTTATGAAGTATAATATAGATTTTATAGTAACTAAATTAATCAACTAAAATTAGAATGCATTATTTAATAAAATGCAATGCTTCAAATATTTTGTCTAACAAAACAGTGTATTTTGAGCAAAGCAGAATCATGAATGTTTCTATTCTTTTCTGCTTAAGCGTTTTTGTTAGTTGGTTAGCATGTCTATGGAAGGTTTTTTCACCATGGATTAAAAACATAAAAGATAATTGCGACTATTTCAGTTCAGACTTGTTTTTTTTGGTCACAATTGAGTTTATTTCTTTTGTCACAATTCTGAAAAAGTCAAAATTCAGAAATAAATACAATTGCGAAATATAAATGCAAAATTGCATGTTTACATCTCACAATTTTGACCCTTTCTTTCCTCAGAATTCAAGTTCATATGTCACAAATCTTGCAATTCTGACTTTTTCTGAGAATTTGAGTTTATATCTCTCTATTCTGATTTATATCTCACACTTGAGTCTTTTGTGACTTTCTTATGAGTCACAATTAATAAAAAAAAAAAACGTATTCTTTAAATTAAAAAAAACAATTGCGCGCTCTGAGGAAAACAGTCAGAATTAATGTTTTCTCTTTTTTGTTTCCGTGGTGTAAACAGGATTCCATATGTCATAGAAGTAATAATTTGAAACATAACAATGTCATGTTACACCCTAGTCACATTGTGTTGTCAGATTGATATAATAGGACACGCGTTCAGATTCGGACAGATTTATGTTGGGTTTATGATTGACATTGTGCGTCTCTCTCTCCCGTAGGCTGTTCAGAATGCTGTCGGCTCTCTGTCACTTCTGTCTCCCACCAAACTGCTGCCGCGTGTCATGGATCATGTGACCAAGCGCTTGTCCAATCCGGCGCTGAGGCAGGTGACGCGTCAGGAGTATGCCATCATGCAAACACCGGAGGGAGAGCTTTACGACAAGAGCATCATTATGAGGTAAAAACTGAACAAGACGGAGCGAATACACATTCTGAGATGAATGAATGAGAATCACATGAATCACATGTTGTTGTCTTGTTTTTGCAGCGCTCAGCAGGAGAGCACAAAGAAAGGCAACATGAAAAGAGAGAATAAGGCGTATTCCTTCAAAGAGCAGATCATTGAACTGGAGCTTCAAGAGGTGAGAGAAATACAACACATGATCCGCTCGAATTAAAAAGGAGACTAATTGTTTACTACTGCATACTGAGTAGTTACTGTACACTGTTTAGTCAAATAATATTTACAGTACACGGCAAGAAACACTGCATTACCTGTTGATTTTTGATTGACGTCTAGTCTTGAAAATAAACCATTATTTAGTAATTTTATAAAACAATATTTTGCATAAAAATAGTAGTAGTCTGATTTTTTTTTGTAAGTATTATAATATTCTGTAAAATATATAATGAATGATTATAAATTTTAGCAATTTTTGTGCATCTTGCAGTTCCGTATATTTGATACATGTTAAAAAGTATCCAATAATAATAATTGAGTGTTTATGATAAACTAAAATATATTAAATGATAAATACATTAGATATATTAAATAACTTAGAAACATACACATTCTATAAAATATATAAAAATAGATCAATTTGTATATACAACTTTTGGCAGTCAGATAAAAATACATAAAACATCTGGGCTGATATTGCTTCTAGTTCATCAGTCACACTGGAAATGAAACAAGCACATTGCATTGTGGGATACAGTATCTGGTGCAGTGCTCTGTTTTCATCTGATTGAGCTCCCGCTTGTGTTTGTCTTGTAGGAGATCAAGAAGAAGAAAGGCATCAAAGAGGAGATCCAGCTGACCAGCAAGCAGAAGGGAGATGATGCAGAACCAGCTGGAGAAAGAGTCGGGCATCCGCAAGCATTTGCAGGAGGTGAGAGGTCATACGGTACCGAAAGACCACCTGAGATACGCCCATCAGTGTGAACAAACCTCTGAGCCGCGTCTGTCTGTCTTGCTCTGTCTCAGCTGGACGTGGAGATGCAGTGTGCGATCGGTCTGCTGGAGGCGGCTCTGGCTCGTCGTCCTCCTCTGATCTGGATGCATCTTCCTGGAGTCCTGCAGGTTGTTCTTCCCCTCCTTCAGTCTCCTCTGGCTGCTCCCCGCCTCAAACCGGTCTTCCTGCACATCGGCGT
This sequence comes from Oxygymnocypris stewartii, assembly GCA_003573665.1. Taxonomy (NCBI): domain Eukaryota; kingdom Metazoa; phylum Chordata; class Actinopteri; order Cypriniformes; family Cyprinidae; genus Oxygymnocypris; species Oxygymnocypris stewartii. The sequence continues at coordinate 14,850 of QVTF01021317.1, forward strand.
CACTCTCATGCCTAAAGAACTGCACTACCTGGGTATGCCTTCCTTTACCTGTGTTTATAAACCATTTACTCTTATTAAACGTCTTCACATGTATTTGCTGTCTTTGTTTTTTCACATAATTTATTTTTTTTACTGCCCAATATTGTTTTTGCATATATCAATAACAGATGTCGTATTTTTGGTTTAGTGTGTGATTGTGGTTCAAGTGAATATGAATTTGTGTAAATATATATATTTTTAAATTAAAGTCTATTATATCAACAGCTAAAACAATTGACATTTTAAAAATGAATGTATTTGTGTAAATTTAATTTTAAAAGAAATAATGTTACATTTTACATTTCTAAAAGAAATGCCAGTTTTTGTCTAAATAAAATGAAGTATAAAAAATCATCTGTTGAAATAATTTACATTTCTAAAATGAATATTCATTTGTGTAAATAAAACTGAATTAAAAATATATTTCAACAGCTAAAATAATACCCAATATGCGTCTGTGTAAATAAAATGTAATAAAAAATATATTATTTCAACAGCTACAATAATTGATATTTCTGAAGTGAATATGCTTTTGTGTAAATAAAACTGAATTAATAATAAAGTAAAATAATGATATTTTTTAAATCGTTTAACCAGGTAGTAATCTCCTCATAATATCTCTAAACAATGATTTGTAAATGCCTAATACAGCACTACTAGAGCATCTAAAATCATCGAAGTGTTTATGTTCATTAAAAGTCTTCTTCACGGTTATAACTTTATTTAGATCTTGTTTCACATATAAATGCTTCATGTAAGTTAGGTTTAATGCACGTGCATGCTTAAAGCTGCCTGCGATCATTTTCGCATGTGTAAATACCTTCGCATGTGTCTTACCTTGGGTTTCATGTCATTCAAATCGGTGGTTTTCTCGGTTTATTTAGCGGTTCTCGTGGGTCATGTGACCTTGCGTCTGCTGAAGCCAGAGTGTGATTTGGATCCTGCCTGGGCTCAAGAAGATCCGAGCACAGCAACACAACGAACCGTGTCACTGCTGCACACGAACACAGCACTTCAGAGAGAAGACAAGACCGGTGAATAACACACACACACGTGGGATAATCATCACGGCAGGCCATTAGCTTCTAGTGTTTATTCTTTAGCTACTAGTACTGTTTTAATAGATACTAATACTTATTCATTAGATACCACTACTTATTTCAGTAGTGACTAGTAACTTTTCTATTGATATTTGTAACACATTTTAGATGCTAGCATGTTGTAAGCATTAAATGTTAAAATGGTTTCTGGTTAAAATGCCATATTACAGCAGATTTTGGTGCAAGAAATGGACTTCATAGTTCAAAAAGTAAGGCTGTCTCTAATGTAAAGACTCATTAGAGCTGTATCTGTGTGTGCGTTACAGGATCAGGTGCGTTTGTCCTGTCTGCGCCGGCGTTCTCCTTCTGTTTCCCGCTGCTGCAGGCGGTGTTGAGTCAGAGCAGCGGATCCTCAGAGGAGACCGAGCTCATTATGACCCGCGCACTGCAGGTCATCAACACACACGCGCAGCTGCGGGCCAAATTCAACGAAAGCGACACACTCATCGACGAGGTACTGTTGGGTTTTCAACTAGTTGCTTTGTCATTAATCTGTGTTTATGATTTATTGATTTGTCAACTGAAATCTGGATTTGAATTAGATCAGATATTAATAGTTAGGAACAAATCAAGATTTCTAAAGGCATGTGAATGTTCTTATGTTTAATTAAACAGCTTGTGAATGAATGCCATGCTCAAGCCAGTGCCTTGACTTGATTTTCTTTCATGACTTGCAGTGAATGAGGGAATTGTTAAATGACTGACCACAGTTACATACACCAAGGATATTATGAAATTATTTGAATTTTGTCATGTGTCGTGTCAATTCAGGGCTAAAAAATATTTAAACATTCAGTTATACCATACATAATATTTTATATAATATAATATAAAAAAAATGAAATTATTACAATTATATTCAGCTTTGAAAATAAATGAAAAATTCACTAATACAATACAAATATACAGTTTTATCTCTTAAAAAATATATATATAAAAATTATATTCAGTTAAATGTTTTTTAAATACTGTACAGATTAATAACAAAAATATTCAGTTATACCTTTACAGCCCAATAAAATCAATTAATAGCTGAACTTATTATTAATTATATTAATTATTAATATTATTAATTATATTCAGATATAAAAAGTAAAACAAATGTATGTAATATATTACAAATTAAATAATAAAACATATCTATCTATTATAAAATGAATTAGTACAATATACATTTTATTTGTTTAAATATAAAAATAAAATAAGAATATACAAATGTAGCTTTATTTGTGGATGTTATTAAAATAAAATCTCATAAAAAAGTCACAAATGCAGATTTATAAGGATTCTATCCACGTCTGTATAACTAGTCTTTCGGGAAGGGGTTTGGCGTCACGGCATCTTTGTTTCCAGGCGTAATGTTAAAGAACGGGACGCACGTCTCCTGGTAATCCTGTATAATCTAACCAATCAGATGAAGACTTAAAACTCTTGAAGTGTGTGCCGTATGCATCAGATTTTAGCCTGCGGTCGCTGGGCGTGATATCTGAGGCTAAGACTAGTATAACCGAAATCCCAGCAGTTTATACTTAACCTTTTTTTTCCTGTTTGTCCAGAATGGCCCAGAGCTGCTGCCCAGAGTCAGTATGCTGCTGCTCTTGACCAAAGTGATCGGCACGTCCACCCCTCGCCTTCAGGTAGAGACTCCCATCCAGATCAGCACTCAGACACACACCGTGTTTGAGGAGACGTGTGATGCAGTGTGTGTGTGTTGTAGGTGCTGGCATCGGGTTGTCTGACGGCTCTGTGTACCAGCGCTGGAGGGCAGGAGGGATGTGCGCTCGCCGAACAGCCTGAGATTGACGTTCTGCTGGAGGCTTTACTGTCCTCGTGCTTCTCCGTCAGAGACGCTGCGCTCAGGGTCAGTGCCTTTCTCTTTCTGACACATGTGACATCATTATGAAATCCTTTTAATCGAAGCCCGTCGACTCGCTCTTGTAGGGTCTGCTGGAGATGGAGTTGGCGTTGCCCACCGACAGCGCAGACGCCAGCGGTCTGAAGATGCTGAGGAGACTGTGGGTGGCCAAATTTGATGTGGAGGAGGAGGGAAGAGCGCTGGCGGAGAAGTGAGTCATGCACATTTTCACACTCCAGCTTCTGGTGCTGGTCCTAATGGGAGTTTGCTTGGTGCTAAAGCTGCTTTCCAAACTCAGACACAGCAGGAAACAACACCCAAGTTCATTTGAAACATGGATCTGGGAACTGGTTCATCATGTGGATGACTCCAGTGCGGTTCACTGTTCCAATGAATCCGGGCTAGCGTGTGGAAGCGAACTGCTGAGGATGTATAATTTTTATAGCTAATATTTATTATAACATTTCTCATTTGTGTCAATAAAATAAAAAATTATGAGTTATTTTACCAGCTGATAATAATAATACAATTCATGTTTCACCAGATAAAATCATGGACATTTCTAAAGTGAATACACATGAAAATGAAAATAAATAAAATTATTATTTCACCAGCTAAAAAAATATTTTTAAAGGGAATGCAAATTTGTCTCAAAATGAAGTAAAATAAAAATACATAATTTTACCACTAAAATAATGAACATTTGGAAAGTAAATATATGCATTTGTATAAATAAAATTATAATATAAAGTAGAAAATATATTGTTTCACCAGCTAAAATAATTGACATTTCTAAAGTGAATATAATTTTAAATTAAATAAATGTGAATATTTATTTATATCAAAGTAAAATTAAATAAAAATATTTAACCCCGTGAAAATAATTGAAAGTTTAAGGTTATTATGCAATTATAAAAAAAACAGCTAAAAATATACTTTTTTAAAGTGGAATATGCTTTTGTCACAATAAAATGAAAATAATTAAATATATAAAAAAAAATGATTTCATTTGCTAAAATAATTGTCATTTATACATTTGTATAAATAAATAAATGACCTGAAGTTTAGTTGATGTGCAGTGCTGAGTCTTGCTCATGCGTTGTCTATGTCTCAGACTCTGGCAGGCTCTGTTTCTGGATCTGGTCCCTGAGCTGTGTTCGCTCCTGATTGAGGACGTGATCCACCACGAGGAGGCGGTGCGTTCGGCGGGGGCCGAGGCTCTGTCCAGCGCCGTCAGTCAGTACCGGGAGCAGTCGGCCACCGTCCTGGCCCAGCTCACGGAGCTCTACCACCAGAAACTCTACGTGAGTCTCGTCATAAATCACTCAGACGGTCATTTGTAATTCATTGCCGGTATTTAAACTTTAAAGCCCGTCGTTGTGGATTGCGTGAGTGAATGGGACGGCTTTGATTTAACGTTCAGGGATGTTTGTGTTCAGAGACCTCCTCCGGTTCTGGACACTCTGGGACGTGTCATTTCTGAATCTCCTCCTGACCAATGGGAGGCCAGGTGAGAGAATCATTCCATGAGTTGTTATAGAAATTATATTTGGAGAGTTTCTCTATTTTTTGATGAATTTTTGGTATTTTTGAGTATTCATTCATGATATCTTTGGACAACATCTGTGGCACCGTCAGAGTTGATAGATTATATCTATTTAGAAACGTTCAAATTTTTAGTTTTTGATTTCAGTCTGTTTTGTTTTTGATTTCAGTTTAGTTTTAGTCTTTCAGTTTTGATTTATTTATTTATGATGCCTTTAGACAACATCTGCAGCAATGGCAGAGTTATAAAAAAGTTGATTATAAAATGTCTTTTTTCTTTGTTTAGTTTTAGTCTTTATTTTTAGTTTTTCTTCCTTCATTTGTTTATTTGTGATGTCTGTGGTCGGCATTTGTGGCGATGTCAAAGTTATATCTCTCTTCTTTTTGTTTTTGATTTTAGCTTAATTTTATTTTGAGTATTTATTTATTTTGATGTCCTTTGACAACATTTGTGGCAATGTCAGATTTATTAAAGAGAGATATTATAAAAAATATAGCTATTTAGATTTAGTTTTGTATGTATTTAGTTTTTATTTTTACGTGATTACTTTTTTTTTTTTTGGTTTGCTATTAGTTTTATATAACATTTAACCATTATACTAAGAAAAGCCTTTTGTTTAGCTGCTCCTGGCAGTTAAAAGACTGCATATCTTGACACAGAACAGCTTGTCTGGTAATTCTCATGTTTATATGATTATATATAAAACGTTCTGATTATGCTTTCAAAACCTGTTTTTGACATTCACAGTGTTGCACATTTGCCTGCATAACTTAATACGCACGGGACATTCCTTGCATATTTTGATCAGAAATATTTGTGATGATCAACATCATGCTACAGATGTGGTCCATGAGCGTTGATTTGATAATCGCCCAGAGTGTTTCTTCAGCGGAGTTAATTCATCCGTGGATAGGGCTTGTGAGTGATGCGTTTCCTGTGTGCAGGTGTGGCATCGCTCTGGCGCTTAACAAACTGGCTGAGTTCCTGGATGTGAGTCAGGTGACGCCCCTCTTCCTGTTCTTCGTGCCGGACGCTCTGAACGACAGACACATGGAGGTGCGACGCTGCATGCTGGACGCGGCGCTGTCTGCCCTCAACACACACGGCAAGGTACTCCATCCAGCCCAGCCCAAACTATCAAAAACATCCAAATAAAGCTGGGACAAAATTAAAACTAATTATTAAATCAAAAAACGTGGTCCCACTTTATATTAGGTGGCCTTAACTACTATGTACTTACATTTAAATTCATAATTTAATACAATGCACTTATTGTGTACATGTTTTTACATTGTACTTATATTTTTTTAAATACCTTTATCTCTTTGCATCTGTAATTAATTTCTCTAATTACATTTATAGTTACTCTGTTGACCCATTCTTACACCTTAAACCTACCGTACCACCAAACCTGTCCCTAAACTTTCCCATATCCCACCACAATAGCAGCAAACGTGATTTGCAATATAATATGACCACAATAAGTTCATTGTACTTATTGTTTGACGTAAGTTCATAGTAGTTAAGGCCACCTAATATAATGCGACCAAAAACAGTAAAATAACTGGTTACACTTTATTTTAAGGTAAACTGATGTCAAGGTACACTTTGCCTTGTTACAGTGTAATTATACTTTTAAGTACTGTGTAATATAAATTTTTACTATAGTTAGGATTAGGGTTTTGCTTAGGGTTACTTGCTTGTAATTGTGCATAATTATTATTATAACAGTAAGGACATGTAACGTGTAACAAGGACACCTTAAATTAAATCGTTACCAAATTACTAACTGAAAAACTAAAACTGAAAGAAAAAGAAATGAAACCTAAACAGTAATATTTCAAAAAAGCACATAATAAAATGCTTTTGTTTCAGCAGCTAATATAATTGGCATCTCTAAAGTGAAAATGCATCGTGGCAAAATGACAGTAAATTAAAATACTATATTCTGCCTCCTAAAATAATGTACATTAATATGCATTTTTGTAAATAAAATAAGAATATAATGATTATATATGTATAATGTACATTTTAATAATAAAGCACAAGTGAATATGCATCTACATAAAATGAAATGATTAATAAAATAGGTGATAAACTTGAACTAAATGAAAATTAGAAACTGAAATTTGAAAGTTTAAATTGAAGCAATTAAATTACTGCCTGAAAAACAAAAACTGAAATAAAAAGAAATTAAACGTAAACATTAACATTAAAATAATGAAAAAAGCTTGTAACAAAATTACTGCAATTTTAACAAAAAAAAAGCCCCCAGAAAACAATCAAATATTTCAAATCTGCTCTAAAAGTGTAATATTCTATACATGACATTAAAAGGAGCCTGATCCCGTCTGACTCGGTCTCTGTCTGTCAGGAGAACGTGAACGCTCTGCTGCCCGTGTTTGAGGAGTTTCTGAAGAGCGCGCCGCAGGACGCCAGCTATGACTCGGTGCGGCAGAGCGTGGTCATCCTCATGGGCTCGCTGGCCAAACATCTGGACAAGAGCGACCCTAAAGTCAAACCCATCGTGGCCAAGCTGATCACGGCCCTGTCCACTCCCTCACAGCAGGTCTGCATCTCTGTTTCTGTCTTACTTCTGATTAACATCCGTCGTGTGTTACTATGTTTTAGTTTAGTTTTTATTTAGACATTTTTCAATTGAATTTTAGTTATTTTCAACTGGATTTGAACTGTTCTTAATTTTCAGTTTAGTTTTAGTTGGTTTCTATTGATTTTTATATTTTTAAAAATGTAGTTATGTGTTTATTTGTCATTTGAATGATTTACCTCTTAAGTACTTAATCAAATCTTTACTCAATATTCAGTAAGTTAGCTTAAGTTCTGGTGGTAATTGTTAACTTATTTCCTGAGATAAATTTCTATTTTTGTTCTGTATTTTGTCATTTTTATTATCTTTTATGTTTAAAAGTGGAACTTGTTAACCTGTTACCTGAGATGGGTAGTAAGTTACTTGGTAGTTAATAATAATGAACTGGTATAAATAATTGACTGATAAATGTTTTGTAATTATTGCTGACTAGAAATAAAATGTTTTAGAAACTGTAGAGGCTTTTTAAAGCTACACTAAACATAGTCGACACTGATTGGTTTAATGCACAGAACTATGTTATTTTAATTTTTTTTAACCTGTTGCTATACTTATTTCCACTTTCAATTCAATTTTGTGAGCATTCATTTAGCGGATTGCTTGACCATGTGAACACAAATACTCGGCTAATTATATTTATGCATTTTTATTGCATTTTTATTTTAGTTTCAAAAGTTTTGTTTTCATCTTTGTTAATTATTTTGGTTAATTGAATTAAAAACAAAATTGTAGTTTGCGTCGACAGTAATAACTCTATCTCAGATGGTCTGGTCAGCTGGTGTTAAGGTGCTTGTGTCTCTGGTTATCCTCAGGTTCAGGAGTCGGTGGCCAGCTGTCTTCCTCCTCTGGTTCCTGCTATAAAGGAGGACGCCGGTGGGATGGTGCGCAAGCTCCTGCAGCTCCTGCTGGAGAGCGACAAATACGCGGAGCGGAAGGGAGCCGCGTACGGACTGGCCGGGCTGGTCAAAGGTCTGGGCATCCTGTCTCTCAAACAGCAGGAGATCATGAGCACTCTGACAGACGCCATCCAGGACAAGAAGAACTCCAGACGCAGAGAAGGTGAGCACGGCTCGGATTGGGAAGCTTTATGGGAAAATAGTGAATTATATTAAAAGTTTAGTGGGGTTTGTTGGCATGACAAATAATAGATTTAAAACAATAATAATATTTTATAGTTTATTTATAGAATTTTCTAATTATATGAAAAAAAAAAATATATATATTATTTTATTTTTACCAGGTAGACAATATAGCTTGTTTAAAAAGTGTGTGTGTGTGTGTGTGTGTGTGCATGTTTATGTGGTTTATGAGGACACAAATTTGTATAATGACATGGGTATGACATAGGTATTACAAGGAGAAGGTGATTTATGAGGACATTTTCAGTGTCCCCATAATTTAAAATGCTTATAAATCATACAGAGTGGGTTTTTTGGGGGGAAAGTTGAAATGCACCGTCTCCTGTGAGGGCTAAGTTTAGGTGTAGGGCAATAGCACATACAGCTTGTACAGTATAAAAACCATTACGCCTATGGAAAGTCCCCGTAAACCATAAAAACCAACGCGTGTGTGTGTGTGTGTGTGTGTGTGTGCGTGCGTGTGCGTGCGTGCGTGCGTGCGTATATATTAGTGGTGGGCCGCTATCGGCGTTAACGTGCTGCGTTAACGCGAGACTCTTATCGGCGATAAAAAAAATATCGCCGTTAATCTATTCTCAAAGTTGGGTTGGGAGCTGGGTCTATACTACGCAAGCTATGATGACTTTCACCCTGATATTTTAGCGCAGATGTATACCTAGCCGAATTGCACTGTAGGGGGCGAGAACGAGTCTTCGAACTAGAGGCTCGCAGTCCGTGATGGACAGATTGTTAACGGCTGGTCTATGTGGTAATACAATCGAGCAGGACATCCAAACGCTCAGCTATCATTCATCAACCTCAAATATGGCTTTTCATCTGAAAGATGTATGTAGTAGCAACTTTACATGGCCGCTCAATATGATGTTAACCTAGAGAAATGTGCGCTATTGAAGTGTTTGTGTGGAAGCGCGTTTGCGCAGGACAGGCTCCGGTGCGCTCACTTGCTCTTAACATCTCCGTAATTTTTGGTCATACAGATAAAAGTAGCCTAATACATCTTTCGAATCTGTAAAGACTCTACGTTTATTTGTGTGCACTCAGAATAACAACGAAACGTTGCGCTTTTAAGCAAACAGGATGCGCTTTAGGTCTCATGTGAACTTGAGAATTCACTCCCGTGTCACCCTCTGCTTCGAACCTGTGTGTATGCCTATCGTTACTGTGAAATTACCACATCAGACGTGACGTGCTAACATGGATGCAGCTATGAAGCCGCCGGGTTTGCTTCAGGGAACATTTATTTTTAAGAAGCTTCCCAATGGAAACTGTAAACAGTTCATCACGACCTCTTATGTAGGCCTACAATTCAAAATTCATGTTTAACTGAATAAACAGTTAATAAACATAAGTACATCTTATTGAACATAGTTTATTTTCATCACCAATTATCATAGTAGAACAGCTTTCTCAAGCAGTTTGTGATGCATTTTGGAAACAGGAGATGAGCCCCTGGTCTAATGCGCCACCTGGCTTGAGAAACCCGTTCTCAAAGACTTACTTTTAGTCATTATTTGGGTAGCACACATATTCTGAATGCCTTCGGCAGAATTCAAATGAGCCATTTTAATCTAGATTAATTCCAAAATTAATCTATGCCCACCACTAATATATATATATATACATTAAAAAATTGTTTCGTTTATTATGAGTAAACAAATAAATAATAAAATGCAAACACTACACTAAAATCAAATACCGCAATGCATATCAAGTAAACACGTGATGATAAATTAAATAATGATGAAAGAAAAAATGCTAAATAATTTTTACCTATTTTGAGCCAGTGCATGAGTTGTGGTGCTCATATGGGTGAAGCAGGTTCGAGTCCAGCTTGTGTACTGCTCCCGTTCCCTACTTTTTCCCCAATAATTCTGTCTTTACTCTTGGATCTCTGTCTATTAAATAAACCCAAATAAACATAAATGCAGAGTAAAGAAAGAAAATGATCAAATGAAGAAAGAGAGAATGACTAGTGAGAGTTGAAGGTAGTAATCCGCTTGTCATGTTCTCTGACAGGTGCTCTGTTCGCGTTTGAGATGTTGTGTAACATGCTGGGGAAGCTGTTTGAACCCTACGTGGTCCACGTCCTCCCTCACCTGCTGCTCTGTTTTGGTGATGGGAACCAGTACGTCAGAGAGGTACAAACTCTTCCTGCAAACTACTTCTCTCTCAAACTGTGTTGTCTCATCTAGTTAGACTGAGGTTGCAAATGAAAGTATCTGTCCGTTGAGATGTTGCGTGATGTTTGCTGTGTGTCAGGCGGCGGATGACTGCGCTAAAGCAGTGATGAGGAATCTGAGCGCTCACGGCGTTAAGCTGGTGCTGCCGTCTCTGCTGATGGCTCTGGAGGAGGAGTCCTGGAGAACCAAAGCAGGTCTGTTTTGGGAGTGTAGTGTACAGGCGTTTGTCTGCTGACGAGATAGAATTATTGTTTTGTATTTTCATTTGTGTTTTTTAAGTAGTATTTCTTAAATATAGTATATTTTACTTAAATTAGTATAATTATAATTTTATCATATGGTAATGCAGAGCATTGTTTAATTATTTATTTTGTATTATATTATAGATTCATTTTAATTGTTTTTATTATAGTATATTATTTATTTTAGTTATGTCGATACTTTTTGTAAATATTATTTATTTATTATTACAATCATTATCACTGACTCACAGGAACATGCACAGCATTGTTTATTTTATTATTTATTCTTATTGCATTTGTTTTAATCATATTTATTGTTTTATTTTTTGCATATAATATATTGCATTAACTGTCATTATAATATTTTTTGTTTTAATTATTGTAAGTACAGTTTTTCATTTTTATGATTATTATTTTATATTAATCATAATCACTGTTTCACATGCTGCAGATCATTATTTTAGTATTGTATAAAAAAAAACATTTTTATTTTATTATTATTAGTATTTTTAATTATTAAATTGATAGTTTAGTATTATATTTATTATATTATATTTTTAGTATTTTTTTATTGATCATTATTACTGTCTTATAAGGAAGTGCAAGACATTGTTTGTAATGTTTTTTTTATTTTAAGATTATAAGAATGATTATTTATTATGAATCATTTTAATGGCTTCACATGGAAATGCAGAAGTGCAGTGCTTTTGTATGATCTGTAATCCTCTCATGGCTGTGTCTGTAGGGTCGGTGGAGTTGTTGGGTGCGATGGCGTTCTGCGCTCCTAAGCAGCTGTCCTCGTGTCTGCCGAACATCGTTCCCAAACTGACGGAGGTTTTGACCGACTCTCATGTGAAGGTGCAGAAGGCCGGTCAGCAAGCGCTCCGACTGATCGGCTCTGTCATCCGCAATCCTGAGATCCTGGGTATGAAATATTATTGCTTAACTGCTAATGCTGTTTGGTTTTTAGTGGAAGGGGTAACAGCGGGGCTTCGATGGAAGCGTTTAAGGTTCGATCCATACATACTCACTGAACTGATATTGTGAATCGGACAGCGATCACCCCCATCCTGCTGGACGCTTTGACTGACCCGTCTCATAAGACGCATCACTGCCTGCAAACGCTGCTGGACACCAAGTTTGTGCACTTCATCGACGCTCCGTCTCTGGCTCTGATCATGCCCATCGTCCAGAGAGCGTTCCAGGACCGTTCCACCGACACACGCAAGATGGCCGCGCAGATCATCGGGAACATGTACTCACTTACTGACCAGAAGGTGGGAGATCATACTGAAGTGAACACAGCAGTGCTGTTTTATATCCTAAACATTGTGTTGAAGTCACTAATGTGTGCGCTTTAACTGGTTGATAACTTCTGTTTCCTTTTATCCACCGAAGCTGGTGTTACGAAGTTTGAATTGAATTATCAACAAACGTTTCAGTTTTTCAGATTGCATGAGCCAAAAAAACTATGATTTTTTTATAAGAAATTAAAACTTTTATTCGGCAAGGATGCATTCATTTGATCAAACAAGACATTCATAATTAAAACAAAAAATTGCATTTCAATGAAAAGTGCTTTTGTTTTTTTATCTTTCTATTCATCAAAGAATCCTGGATTTTTTTTAAAAACAATCAACATTGATAATAATCAGGAATATTTCTTGAGCTGCATATCAGTATATTATTATGATTTCTGAAGATCATGTGACACTGAAGACTGGAGGAATGATGCTGAAAATACAGCTTTGATCACAGAAATAAATACAATTTTACAATATACTCAAACTGAAAATAGTTCTTTGAAATTGTAATAATATTTAACAATATTTCTGTTTTTACTGAACTTTTGGTGAGTATTGGCTTCTTTCTAAAACATTAAGAAATGTTTCACCATTAATGTAAAAGAAATTCTAGTACTGGCAACAAAATTCAACAATTTTTATTTTTCTCAGTCTTGTTTATGCATTTATTTAATTTTTTTTTAGTTATCGTTTACCAGATAATGTGGCTTAAGCATCCATATACAGCCTGCAGTTGGATTCATTCGGTGAAAGAATTGTTCATTCAGATTATTAATGTGAAATATTATTAGAATCAATACACTTGAAGAAATTGTTGCGCTCCAAATAAGTAAAATATTTTTGCTTCTGGTGCATAGAGCATTCAATGCAAATAAACAGTATTGTTAGAATAAAATGTTTTTTTATAAAAACAAGCCGCTTTTGACGACACATCATTTTAGATAAGATCTTAATTCTGATAAATCACTGTAACTCTCGCCCTCGATTAGCTCTTGGTTTAATATCTCTCTGTGTTGTATTTGTTTGCAGGATCTGTCTCCGTATCTGCCCAGTGTGGTTCCAGGACTCAAAGCGTCTCTGTTGGACCCCGTGCCCGAGGTAATATCAGCCGCACTGATCCGGAGAGCTTCTGAAGCCTGCTGGCGTTATATGTGGATGTGTTTTAACGGCGTCTGTCCATCAGGTGCGGACCGTGTCGGCTAAGGCTCTGGGTGCTATGGTGAAGGGAATGGGCGAGTCCTGCTTCGACGATCTGCTGCCGTGGCTCATGGAGACGCTGGCGTCTGAACAGAGCTCTGTGGATCGATCCGGTGCCGCTCAAGGTGAGAACCATCGCTGCATCATTAGAGGATATTACACCTGTGCACGTGTGTGTTTGTCTTTCTTCATTCCTCTTTATCTTCGTCTTTCAGGTTTGGCTGAAGTTATGGCAGCGTTAGGTGTGGAGAAGCTGGATAAACTGATGCCAGACGTGGTTCAGACGGCCAGTAAGGTGGACATCGCCTCTCACGTCAGAGACGGATACATCATGATGTTCATCTACCTCCCTCTGACCTTTGGGGAACGCTTCACCCCGTACGTGGGTCCCATCATTCCCTGCATCCTCAAGGTAAGCCGGAGAATGACTGAATGCTTTTAAAGTCACATCGTTTCAAGTTTTATGAGTTTGAAAAGTTTGTAAACTCTTGAATTGTTAACAATATATTTATTATTCAATTTTATTTTAATATTTTAAACCTGGTTACTTTATATTCAGGAAAATAATCAACTTAATTATTATTTTACTATAATAAATAAGTCTTATTACTTATTAGAATATGAGTTGAGAAGATTTAACGTACTGTTAAAATATAATTATTTGTATAGTAAGAAAATGTTTACTTGATGTTTAAGAAAATTAATGTTGAGATTTGTTTTCTTAATAATAAATTATTATTTTAAATTGTTGTTACTCATAAGAATGAGTTTAAAAAGTTTAATATAAACTGTTATGTTGTTAAAAATATTTTTATGAAAGTTTATTTGAATAGTAAGAAAATGTTAACTGAATATTTTGGAAAATAAATACTGAGATTTTATATATATATATATAATATTTAACTTAATGTTTTTTTTTTTTTTTTTGAAAAATATTACAAAATGTAATGTCTCAATAATACAGTATTATGAAACTAATTAATATTGAAATGTTTTTATTTTTAATTATTATTAAACTAATTGATAAATTGATGTTACTTGATACATATTAAGAAAATAAATAGCTTATTTTCTTAATCTTGATTTGAGAGAAGGAATTGATTTCTTTATTTTCCTAACAAATTAAGAATATATTTATTAGTAAATTATTAACTTTTTTTAGTAAACTGCAACAAAGGATCAATCTATGTTTCACTAAAGAAAAAAATTGAGTTACCAATGAATGGAATTGAATGTAAAGTTACCGACAGTAACTATAATGTGACCAAACAGTGGCTGGTAGCCATTGACTTCCATAGTAGACAGAAATACAGTGGAAGTCAGTGGCTACCAGCATGTTCTTTGTTGTCTTTTACTGGTTGTTCATACTATTTCTACAGGAATTGTGTTGTCATAGATAAACTGTTTGATGGGAGATTGTGTGTGTGTGTGTGTGTGTGTGTGTGTTCAGGCTCTGGCCGATGAGAACGAGTATGTCCGAGACACGGCCCTGCGTGCTGGCCAGCGCATCATCAGCATGTATGCCGAGACGGCCATCGCTCTGCTGCTGCCGGAGCTGGAGCAGGGCCTGTTTGATGACCTCTGGAGGATCAGGTACCAAACATCCGCCCTCCATCACTTCAGAGGACGGCTGTCATAGCGATGGATGCTGATGCTGTGTGTTTGTGTTCTCTTAGATTTAGCTCGGTGCAGTTGCTAGGCGACCTGCTGTTCCATGTCTCTGGGGTAACGGGAAAGATGACAACAGAGACGGCATCAGAGGATGACAATTTTGGCACGGCCCAGTCGAATAAGGTAACCGTAATGAGCCTCTGGAACAGACCACAGGACAGCATCTTAACGGCCGTGCTTTCAAGACCAGAATATATCCCTCGCTTCCTGTTGTGTTCCAGGAAACTTTGTGTGTAAATGTTTGTTATATATTCCCCCAGGCCATTATTGGAGCCCTGGGCGCAGAGAGACGCAACCGCGTGCTTTCGGGGCTCTACATGGGCCGCTCAGACATACAGCTGGTGGTCAGACAGGCGTCTCTCCACGTGTGGAAGATCGTGGTGACAAACACACCGCGAACGCTGCGAGAGATCCTGCCCACCCTGTTCACGCTGCTGCTGGGCTTCCTGGCCTCCACCTGCCCGGACAAGAGAACGGTACAATCCCACGACAAACTACAGTCCCTCTGAAATAAAGCATGTGTCCATCTTAACAACATGTGTATTTAGCATCATACAAAGCGTGCCGTGATTTCTTGTTTCATATATTTAGTGGTTTTTTTTCATGTTAATCTTTTTTATGGGGGGGGGGGTCAAGATTTTGAGGAACAAAATACAGTAATGCCTTTTCTCTCCTGCAAGAATATGACATCAATAAGTTTAATATAAACCACTGAACTGATAAAAACTGTTTAATCTGTTTAATGAATTAATTTAAATTAAAATAATTTGACGTTCTCGTTTTGTTAATGAAAATGTCATCATTACTGATTAAATTTGTTTATTTAAGAAAATAAATATTAAGAAACTTTTGTAATACATTAAGAAAATATTAGCTAATTTTGATATTAAGTAAATTAATGTTTAAATTAATATTTAAGAAAATAATTTTCGTTATAGCTCTATTATTATAGTAATTAATATATAAATGGTTATTTTCTCAATATTTATTTGAGAAAATATTAAGGAATGTATTTTCTTAATACATTTTGAATGTTTGTTTAATATAAAGAAAAAATATTTACTTCGTTAATATATAAGAAAACAATAATTATCATATTTAAATTGCTATTGTCTCTTGAAAATAAGTATTAAGATTTTTCTTAAATTAAAGTATTTGTTAATTTTTATATTTTAAGAAATTCCCTAATATTAAAGGAAATAGTTTGTAATGGCTAGTAATAGAAATTGATTTATGATGGATCAGTCCATATTTCTTTTAAAGAAAAATGTATATGTCTCCATTTGCTTATGCTGTTTATGTTCATATCTGTGCTTCCAGATCGCTGCTCGTACTTTGGGAGACCTGGTGAAGAAACTGGGTGAGAAGATCCTGCCTGAAATCATTCCCATCCTGGAGGAGAGTCTGCGCTCGGACAAGAGCGACGAGAGGCAGGGTGTGTGTATCGGCCTCAGCGAGATCATGAAGTCCACCAGCAAAGACGCAGTGAGTGTCAGCTGATGAAGCATGCTCAGCGGGTTCCTTCCGTTCACCTCACTGTGGTAACGCGGTGTTTCTGTGTCAGGTTCTGGTGTTCTCCGAGTCTCTGGTTCCCACCGTGCGTAAGGCCCTGTGTGATCCTCTGGAGGAGGTTCGTGAAGCGGCTGCCAAAACCTTCGAGCAGCTCCACTCCACCATCGGTCACCAGGCCCTCGACGACATCCTGCCTACACTGCTCAAGCAACTGGTACTGCCTCCTTCCCACAATCCTCGCCTTTACTTTGAGAAAATTAAGAAAGGATAGACATAAAAAAAAAAAAAGAATAACGCCCGTTTCACACCGCAAGCATGAGCGGAGCATCAGCAGCGCGTATTTATTTCGGCGTGCATGTTAACAAATGAGTTCATTCACACCGCTAGCAGGAGCGTCGCGTAAGCAGTAGTGCCGCGATCGTTTCAGCGCTGAGTCTATTTTTGCTGCGCCGCTTACGCTGAATTAAAGTCACGGTGCATTGTTCTTGATAAAAATTGATCCAATTAACTTTCAAAATAACACATTTCACCATAAAATCATGTAAGTGATGTTTCGTGTTTCACAATCACCATATGAAAAAATGTAATGCACATCAACACATCACTTCCAAAATTCAAAGGTCTGTTAAATTAATAAAACTAGGGCATGCTTTAGCTTTAATATTACTTTTTTCAATTCAATTATTCAATCCAATTATTGTTGGAATTATTTTCGAAATGTGACACAGCGTGTGTCTCACACTCACATCTATAATTAGGCTACTAAACAAACAATACAATAGACGCACCTTAATACAAAAAACAACAGTACATACATAAACACACGGCGACAGTGCATTAGAATAGTGAGTCCTTTCTGTTTTCCAGAGGCCTATTTGAACCCCCACTTCTGATTAATTCATGTTACAGACTGATACACAAAAGATTTACGTAATATTCAATCTAGCATATGCAACTCTAAGCCTTGTTAGATGGCAAAAATGAATATTCCTCATACAAAATGTGAGAAGGGTAAGACATACATTTTCCTGACAGGGTCGGCAGTTTTTTGGTATACACATCTTGAAAACCTGGCTGAAGTTTATCGTGTTAACCACCTATAGCCTATATAGTATAGGTTATTTACATATGTGTGTGGGACAGAGGGGATGGGGACACTCACTGTCGCATCACAGTATGCTGGTCATATCATACATCAAAGCACATGGCACACATTATTCAGGAGAACGCTTGGAAATATGACATATGTAGATATTTGTCTGTGTTGCAGTACAAGCCGCGGTTCAGCTGCGCGCGACAAACGCTGCTAGTATGAAAGCACAATGGGGACGCGCTGCTCCTGCTCTGCATACGCGTCGCTTCTGCTCCGCTCACACACTGCTCAAGCTTGCGGTGTGAAACGGGCGTAAGCAACAAAACAGTATTGAAGGGGATAGTTCACCCAAAAATTAATTTTAATTTACTGACCCTCCACTGACCACTCTAAACTATGACTTCCATAGTATTTTTGTCCATATTATAGGAGGCAATGGCTACCGTCAACTGTTCGGTTAACAACATTCTTCTGAATATCTTCTTTTGTGTTTAACAGCTGAAAGAAATTCATACAGGTTGAGAGTGAGTAAATGATGACAGAATTGACATTTTTGGGTGAACTCTCCTTTTAAGAAACAAAAAAATTTATAAGAAAACAAAGATAATGTGAGTTATGCTCAGTAGATCTAATATACATATGCTTCAATTCAAATGTTTGGGTTTTTGAATGAAGACTCTTCTGCTCACTGAAGCTGCATTTATTTGATCAAAAATAATATTACAATTTAAAAATAACTGTTTTCTATTTGAATATATTGTGAAATGTAATTTATTGCTTTGATCAAAGCTGAATATTCAGCATCATTACTCCAGTCTTCATTGTCACATGATCTTCAGAAATCTCACTCTAATACGCTGATTAAGACACATTTCTGATTATTAAATAAATAAATATAGTACTGTTAGTTCTCTACTTCTCAGTGTCCAGTTTCTACCCATCCAGGCTGTTTCAAAGCAGTATGTTTGGTGAACTGAAATGTGCTTGCTCTGTTGCAGGAGGACGAGGAGACGTCAGAGTTTGCGTTGGATGGATTGAAACAGGTCATGGCAGTGAAGAGTCGATCTGTCCTGCCTTACCTGGTGCCTAAGGTGAGTTCTCTTTACTAGAGGCCTTTCTTAACTCATAACAAAGATTTGACACAGTCAATATGATAAAAGCTTTTTAAGAACTGGCCCCTTAGACAGGAAGAGATTGTCTTACTGACATTTAAAGTGAACAAGCACAGTTTTTCTTTTGTGTTATTATTTCCGATGTTTTGATAAAAGTAAGCTCTTGATATTTTAAATATTTGATCTCACAAACCTTTAAAAATATGTCCAACCGCTCATAACCACCTAATACCTCGTACATCCAACCAGTGTTATTTTTGTATTATTGATGTACTAATATTGTTTTTGTTAATATTTTAATTGTATATTTTATTTTCACTTTAAGTTTTGTTCAAATTAACTTTCAAATTAAAAATATTTTTTTAGATTTCATTTCAGTTCATGTTTATTTCAAGTAGCAAATGTCTTTTTATGGTTCTAGTTTTAGTTATCGATAATAACTCTGAATCTGACTTTGTGCACGCCAAATCCAAGACATTTGCATAAAGCCAGCCAATCAGAATGGATCTTTCTGTTATTGTGTGCATCAGACCGTCTCAGACTGAGACCAGAATATTCTTGCACTTGTTTCCTTGTTAAATTTGGACTCTATTCCAGATAGTGTTATTTATCGCTTTATTTTGATCCTCTAGCTGACAGCTCCTCCTGTAAACACGCGTGTCCTCGCCTTCCTGTCTGCGGTGGCTGGAGACGCTCTGACGCGACACCTCGGGGTGATTCTGCCCGCGCTGCTCTCCTCTCTCAAAGACAAGATGGGCTCAGAGGAGTGCCTGCAGGTGAACGCCACAGCTGTCCATCATTTCTACTGAATCCACTACCGCTCAAAAATACTGGAGACTTTTCTCCTCACCAAGGCTCATTTATTTGAGCAAAAATGAAGTATAGTTTGAAATGTTATTACAATCCAAGTGTTTTCTATTTGAATATATAAAAGAAAAAAAATGTATTCCATGATCCTTCAGAAATCATTATAATATTCTGTTTTGCTGCTCAAGAAGCATTTGTTATCAATAATGTTATCAATATTGTAAACAGTTGTATTGCTAATTTGTTTAATATTTTTGTGGAAACCATGATACATTACCAATCAAAGGCTTGTGGTAAAATAATACATAAAAAGAAGAAAATTCATTAACACTTATTCAGCAAGGAGCCATTAATAAAACAAAAGTGATGGTAATATTATAGTATTACAATTGTATAATTATCACAAAAGATTTATGTTTCAAATAAATGCTGTTCTTTTGAACTTTGTATTCATCAAAGAATCCTGAAAAATAAGATGTATATCACAGTTTCCACAAATATGAAGCAGCACAACTGTTTTCAACATTGATAATAATCAGAAATGTTTCTTGAGCATCATATCAGTATATTATTATGATTTCTGAAGGATCATGTGACACTGAAGACTGGAGTAATGATGCTGAAAATACAGCTTTGATCACAGAAATAAATTTCATTTCACAATATTTAATTTCAAGACAGTTATTTTAAGTTGTAATATTATTTCAGATTTAGTACTGTATTTTTGATCAAATAAATGCAGACTTGGTGAGCAGAAAAGACTTCTTTATAAATCATAATTTTGACTTCGGTGTAAACGTGTCGTTTCTGGTCTTTGCAGGAGCTGAGCAACTGTCAGACTGTGATCCTCTCGGTGGAGGATGAAGTCGGTCAGAGAATCATCATCGAGGATCTGCTGGAGGCCACGCGAGGAGCAGACGCTGGGCTGAGGCAGGCGTCCGTCACCATCCTCAGCGGATACTTCTCTCGAACACGGCTGGACTACAGCGCACACACGCGCGTGCTGCTGTCCGGCCTCATGCGGCTCATGAACGACCCCAACCCTGAGGTGCTGAGCCAGAGCTGGGACACCATCAACTCCATCACAAAGGTAAGCCATGCCTTCATCTGTGTACTTCAGCGGAACTCAGTCCTTGTTTTTACGGGGTATTATCTGTTTCATGTGATCCAATCGCAAGCCACAAGTGAACTAGGCTTTTAAGATCCTTGATCTGCTAGTAAGGTGGAGATGTTTAAAATAACAGCTCAGGTGTCAAATTCAGTAGCAAAAAACAAGTTAATATATATTTTTTTACAAACACTAATACATGAGTGAAGGGA
This sequence comes from Oxygymnocypris stewartii, assembly GCA_003573665.1. Taxonomy (NCBI): domain Eukaryota; kingdom Metazoa; phylum Chordata; class Actinopteri; order Cypriniformes; family Cyprinidae; genus Oxygymnocypris; species Oxygymnocypris stewartii. The sequence continues at coordinate 35,575 of QVTF01021317.1, forward strand.
GTGTGTGTGTGTGTGTGTGTGTGCGTATATATTAGTGGTGGGCCGTTATCGGCGTTAACGTGCTGCGTTAACGCGAGACTCTTATCGGCGATAAAAAAAAATCGCCGTTAATCTATTCTCAAAGTTGGGTTGGGAGCTGGGTCTATACTACGCAAGCTATGATGACTTTCACCCTGATATTTTAGCGCGGATGTATACCTAGCCGAATTGCACTGTAGGGGCGAGAACGAGTCTTCGAACTAGAGGCTCGCAGTCCGTGATGGACAGATTGTTAACGGCTGGTCTATGTGGTAATACAATCGGGCAGGACATCCAAACGCTCATCTATCATTCATCAACCTCAAATATGGCTTTTCATCTGAAAGATGTATGTAGTAGCAACTTTACATGGCCGCTCAATATGATGTTAACCTAGAGAAACGTGCGCTATTGAAGTGTTTGTGTGGAAGCGCGTTTGCGCAGGACAGGCTCCGGTGCGCTCACTTGCTCTTAAAATCTCCGTCATTCTTGGTCATACAGATAAAAGTAGCCTAATACATCTTTCGAATCTGTAAAGACTCTACGTTTATTTGTGTGCACTCAGAATAACAACGAAACGTTGCACTTTTAAGCAAACAGGATGCGCTTTAGGTCTCATGTGAACTTGAGAATTCACTCCCGTGTCACCCTCTGCTTCGAACCTGTGTGTATGCCTAACGTTACTGTGAAATTACCACATCAGACGTGACGTGCTAACATGGATGCAGCTATGAAGCCGCCGGGTTTGCTTCAGGGAACATTTATTTTTAAGAAGCTTCCCAATGGAAACTGTAAACAGTTCATCACGACCTCTTATGTAGGCCTACAGTTCAAAATTCATGTTTAACTGAATAAACAGTTAATAAACATAAGTACATCTTATTGAACATAGTTTATTTTCATCACCAATTATCATAGTAGAACAGCTTTCTCAAGCAGTTTGTGATGCATTTTGGAAACAGGAGATGCGCCACCTGGCTTGAGAAACCCGTTCTCAAAGACTTACTTTTAGTCATTATTTGGGTAGCACACATATTCTGAATGCCTTCGGCAGAATACAAATGAGCCATTTTAATCTAGATTAATCTAGATTAAAAAAATTAATCTATGCCCACCCCTAGTATATATATATATATATATATATATATATATATATATACACACACACACTCACTTCACTCATGTATTAGTGTTTGTAAAAAAAATACAATATTTTGCTGTATATACATTACTGTTCAGTAGTTTGGAATCATTTTTTTTTTTTTTTTGAATTTAATATTTTTATTCAGCGATATTAAATCTATCAAAGGTGACCGTAAAGACATTTATTATGTTACAAAAGATTTCTATTTGAAATAATAAACTGTTATTTTGACATTTCTATTCATCAAAGAAATGTGAAAAATAAAACACATCAAGGTTTCTGTTTTCAACATTCATAATAATCAGAAATATTGAGCAATAAATCAGTATATTAGAATGGTTTCTGAAGATCATGTGACACTGAAGACTGGAGTAATGATGCTGAAAATGTTACTTCGATAACGGCAATAAATTGTATTCTACAATATATTTATAAAAACTGTTATAGTAATTTGTCATTTTTACTGCATTTCTGATCAAATAAATGCAGCCTTGGTGAACTGTGACTTCTTCTTTATTTCTTATTTGATTTATGCTACTACCAGGAATTAAACAATAAATAATATGATATGAGACTGGTATTGTGGTTTGGTCATAACTTCACGGTGTTTGTGCAGAAACTGGATGCTGGCAGTCAGCTGTCCTTGATTGATGACCTTCACAGGGACATCCGCTCTGCTGCCGCTGAGGTCAGAGGTCAACACCTACCTGGCTTCTGTCTGCCCAAGAAGGTAAGAATCACTTGGAGACAAACTACAGAGCAGACGTCAGCACATATCCACTCTGATAGCACGTAATCAATATAGAAGCAGGGTTCGTACGGTCATGAAAAACCTGGAAAAGTCATGGAATTTTAAAACCACAATTTCCAGGCCTGGAAAAGTTTTGGAAAAATGAATAAATCCAGAAAGTTTTGGAAAAGTCATGGAAATCTATTTTACAAATCTCTGTATAATACAATTATGTTTATTCAGGTCCTGAATTTCGGTACGGGATTGCGCATGGGTTATATCGCATATTTCTACTCTTTCCCGCAGCTTTCGACTTTAAAATGATGGATATTCACACATTTATTCAATAGCCTATAGCTTGTAGGCTGATGAGTAAATAGATCCACACAGAATATCAAATCGGTCATTTGAAAACGGATTCATCAGCTGTGTTTTCTCTCTTTGACTTTCTCTGAAAACACGTAATCAGCGCATCTCGTCTGCACTAAAGAGCTGCACGGTGCGATACAAGTCTTTCTCTGGCATTTTGGTACAGTTGACAGAATTGTCACCTGCCTAATCGGGTCATTGTTGCATTGTCACTAAAATGTAGCCTATTATTTATTTGCACGTCTTTTTAAGCCGTTCTCTACTCGCGCGCTCCAGAGGCGGTTTCGCTGCACTCAGTCATGTCCAAATGGCGTCCGTATAAAGCCGCCTTGCGAGCACCAAATTGACTTTGGTACCAAACAATCTCAGTAGAATCCTGCACGGGCCTCAAACATACACCCCAGTCCAGTCCTTGTCCAGCAAATTATCAGATACCTTCCCATGTCTTTCTTTCTCTCTTCCCCATTACACAGCTGCTGTTTTAGCCATTAAAATAGTTCAGTTTCGATTTTAACGGCAAAGCGTATTTCGTTTCTTTATTAAGTTAATTTAGAAATATGTTTGGAAAATTGATTTGTTTATTAAATTCAAGTTTTTGTTTTTAAAGTAGCTTTTGAGCAATCGGCCAGCTGCAGACAGTGAGTTTGCCTATTATGTTTGATCAATTTAGCCTTCTTAAATCACCTCTTGACTAAAATAAAATCTATATTTAAAATACTTAAAAAAGCATATCACAATGTTAGTTTAAACGTGTAACCTAGACAAATGTGCTATTAGACAGGTCGAGCTGCTCTTGTCAGTCGCGGTATTGTTTCCACGAGCGGCTAATCCTTTTCATCACCATAATAATTTATGGATTTCTAAAATACAAAAATAAGGAGGAATCCTAAAACAAGCCCGATGTCCGGCCCGCGTCTGACGTAAAAATTGTCCCGAAGCCATAAACTAAAAGTCGAGGCTGAAATACGGGGCTCTAAAAGTGCAGCTTGTTGCGTTTAAGCGGCAAAATTACACACAAAATGACGTTAAAATGGCCATCCTGGTGAGCAGGGTGCGAACTACGGGGGAGCTAGGGGCTCCCCTTAATAATACATGGGCTCCCCTGAAAACATGATTTGTGGAAAGTAATTTATTTTTTGGGGGGTGGGTCTCAAAAAATATTGACTGTTATTTTGAAGTGCAATTTCAGTTTTGTGTACTGTGATCATCGTGGATTATTATGTTGCAACAACAAAAATCGTTAATTAATGCTTGACGATTGCGATTTAAACCTAACTCACTTCAATAAAGATAATTATAGGCCTACATGAGCATCTGCTGTCCTCGATTATGCAGCGCTCTTGTTAGGATGACAAAAAAAGCTTTAAAAGCTGCTCTGCCTCAGCCGCAAACAGCGCTCGTCAATGTCAAATCAAAGTAGGCGGAGTTTAGCGTTCACAGATGCTGAGCGCGCGACAAAGCGTCAGAATAATCAAAGAGAGCGAGGTAAGATGTTTAGTCAACTGTTTTACGAAAGAAATGTTAAATGACCGACAATTATTTTCAGGGAAGCAAACTACTCGACTTGTTTCTCAAATATGCCCATTTTGAGAGAGAGAGAAAGAGAAGAAATGTGCATGTTTTAATTATCTGCATCTGTCTGTCCCTACAAACAATGAAACTCTGAATGTAGTTCTACTTCAAAAACACGTCTACTACTACTGTTGAAAAATAATAAAACTTTATTTTATTAAGACAATCACAAAATATTTTATTTTTAATAGTAGGCTAAATCCCCTTTATTTTTCAACATGTAAATGTTTAATTTTCATTCATTAAAATATAAATTAAATCGATGTTTCATGCCTTAATCTGATAACCAGTCAAATTGAAATACACAACACAGAATTTCTGAGGAAAAAAAAACAATTCATAAGGCTACTGTAAGAGTAAAAAAAATGTTTGTATGCATTCAAATAATCAGACGAGCTAAAACTGAATTTGGCAACAATAAAACATAAGGTGAGGGAAAAAATATAACATTTTATACGGCCCTAAACATGTCATTTTTGTTACACTTTTAATAAATTAAATTGTTAAATTGTATAAGTTTCATGATTTTAATTAATTAGACATGCTTTTTGATAAATACAATTTAATTTGATCATTAAAAAGGAGTCTATAAAATGAAAACGGAAAAAAACGGAATCTAGAAAAATTGAAACAGAAAAAAATGAATTTAGAAAAAAATTAAATGGAATTTGGGAAAAATTAAAACGGATTTCATAGGGTCCTACAATTATAATATATATAATTGTATCTTTTTTTGTAGCTTTTATGTATCTTTGTAAGCCCATCGCAAGCGCACAAAATCCCCCCGTCATAAAAAAAAGAAAGAAATGGGCTCCCTAAAGTCCACGGTATAATTCGAACACTGCTGGCGAGTATCCTTGTAAGCATTGTCATTTTTTTCTTAATGTAAACACTTGCGAAAGAGAAAAGTTTCCAAAACGAAATTCTGGCCCTGCGTTTAACTGAGTTAAATAAATGATAATAGTGATGTGATATGTTCTCTGTGTGGAGTAAAGGTCCTTACACACCGAGTCAGAAATGTTTGTTTGCGTTTTTGCGTGCGAACATTTCCGACTGCAAGGACCTTCACATCTGGCGCAGTTTCAGCTTGTACTAAAACAAAAAAGCAAACAATAGTATTAATAGTCATTCATTTTAGTTAACATGCTATGATGATTTGAACAGATTTTTATTCTTATTGTAAAATAATGTGAAATTAGGTCATGGAAATTGTCAGAAAAGTCATGGAAAAGTCATGGAAATTTGTTGGTAAAAATGTGTATGAACCCTGTAGAAGTGTTCAGAATGACACGCTGCCTAATTGTGGAAAAGGTAGTATGAGGTTAGTGTACTACATATGACAAGATATACTCCGCTGTCATAAATGAACTGCAGCAACTGGGATTTCTACTTTATTTGACTCATCATTTGATCAGATAGCCAAACGTTTTACACATACAAGATTCAAAATGCAGAACAACAGTTTTTATTGTCAAGATTATAACTGGATGCCACTTGCTGAATAAAATGTGGCATAGTGATGCAGTGGATAACATTGTCAAACTACTGTTGGAAACACTGTTATACATACTACATGTATTAGGTTATCGTAGGAAGTATACAGCATGTGTGTGGCAGTAAGAAAAAAACACAACAGCAAAGTATTCCATTCCAGCAATTCTTTATGAATATGAAACTGTTATTATTGTAAACAAACTATTGTTAATATTTGTCTGTAGTTCAATTAATTCTAGAATAAAAGGAAATGTAAGTATTAGCTAAAGTTAAACTGAAGTGCCAATATGTTTAGGTTGAAGTACTGAAATTACTAAAACAAAAAATGTATTATATTTGAAGATAAATATAATTATTTTAAACTATATAAAAATGACAAAAGCAAAGTGTTTCATTCTGAATACAGGCTTTGTGAAAATGAGGGGGGTTTTTTTACTTCTAAAAATAATATTCTGTAAATGAAATTAAGCTGAAATAAAATGGAAATATAATATTTTTTAAAAGACATGCTGTGTATTTTTCCTCAGGGAGTGACGTGTATTCTCCCCGTGCTGAGGGAAGGTGTGCTGACAGGAAGTCCTGAGCAGAAGGAGGAGGCGGCTCGTGCGCTGGGCGGAGTCATTAAGCTGACATCAGCGGAGGCGCTGCGGCCCTCTGTGGTCAACATCACTGGACCGCTCATCCGTATCCTAGGAGACCGTTTCGTTTGGTCTGTGAAGACGGCTCTGCTGGAGACCCTCACTCTGCTGCTGGCCAAAGTCAGTGTCCATCACGCCTCTGTCCTCATGCTGCGTTAGACCCTTCATTCACACTCATAACTCCTCCCTCTCGTGTGCAGGTGGGCCTCGCTCTGAAACCCTTCCTGCCGCAGCTCCAGACCACCTTCCTGAAGGCCCTGCAGGACTCCAGCCGGGCCGTGAGGCTGCGGGCGGCAGAGGCTCTGGGTCAGCTGGTCTCCATACACTCTAAAGTAGATCCACTGTTCACAGAACAGCTGCTGGCCATACGCAACGCAGAGGACGCCGGAGTCAGGTAAAAAACAAATGCATGTACTGTACTGAAAACAGGAAAACTGTACTCGTCTGCTCAACATGGCTGCATTTATTTGATCACAAATGCAGTAAAATCACCTAAAAGTAAAGAATAAAAGTATACATTTTCTTGCCAAGTTGTTGAATATGAAATATTGGTTCAAGTTTAAATATTTGTATTAGGTGAAAATAAAGAGAGTGATGAGAAATGAAACTAAAACTATGCTGGAAATAGTATTTGTGTACTGGTGCGATGAACAGTTTTCCGTTAGATGCTTATTATAACAGAATGACACCAATCAGCCTCAAGTATCCCAGAGAGCCACTGATGCGGACACATTTGTGGCCACCCTTGGAAAAAGAAATGATTTCGAAAGTAGTCTGAAATTATGATTTTTTTCTTTTGGACTTAAGACCAGCTGGCAGTAAAATGAATTAGTCACTATTAATTATTATTAGCTATTTCTCATAATTAAGGTTTCTGATGTATCGTCTGTAGAGAAATGTTATTTTGTGCTTGTCAGTCACTCTGTTGTCTTTATTCTGCAGAGAGACGATGTTGCAGGCCCTGCGCTTCGTCATCCAGGGTGCAGGGGCAAAGGTCGACCCCACCATCAGGAAGAACATCATCACAACACTGCTGAGCATGCTGGGACATGATGAGGTACAGCTACTAGTCAGGGTTATTATGTTTAAATACAATTATGCAGGAAATCTCAACTAAAAACCGTTTTACATATGTGACCCTGGACCACAAAACCAGTCTTAAGTGTCCATTTTTTGAATTGAGATTTATACTTCCTCTGAAAGCTGAATAAAGAAGCTAGGACAATATTTGGCCGAGATACAACTAACATTATTTGAAAATCTGGAATCTGAGGGTGCAAAAAAATCTAAATCGCTTTTGAAGTTGCCCAAATATAGTTCTTGGCAATGCATATTACTATTAAAAAATGAAGGTTTGATATATTTACGGTACAAAATATCTTAATTTATCATGATCTTTACTATACCCCAGTGACTTAAGACTGCTCTTGTGCTCCAGGGTCACATATAAATACATAAATTAAAATGTTAAACATGTTGCACAGCCAACATTTCTCATTTTCATTTAGTTTAACCTGAAAAAACGAAAATAAAATTAATCAAAGCTATATAGACGTATTAAAATTAAATAAACTATAACTTATAAAAATGACAAAACTACATTAAAATTACTAGAACTTTAAATATTTAAAATTAAAACAAAATAAAAACTAGTAGTATCTTGATACTACAATAACACTGCTATTATTGCATTTTTTGTTTTTACTCAACAGATATATTAACAAAAGATTAAAATATAAATGTAATTTTAATAGTTTTGTGTCGAGTAAACAAAACAAACATCTTTGTATTATATATTTCTTATAATATTTTATTATATTGTGTGTATATGCATACGTTTTAAATAAGTAAATATATTATAAATATAGATAAATTGCTATTGCTATAATATTATTTTATTCCTATTAGACAATACTTAAAGATTGTCTATGCATAGTGTGTGTGTGTGTGTGTGTGTGTGTGTGTGTGTGTGTGTAAAATGTTAATTCATATTTAAAGATATTTACATTTATGAATATATTATCTAAAAATATTTTTACTTCTATTATTACTTCTATGTTTGAAGACATGCAAGAATATGAGTGCATGTGATCTTTGTCTTAAAACAGTAACCAGCACAGGATGTGGTTGTGTGAGTGTTTTATTGTTGCCTTACCTCTCTCTCTCTCTCTCTCTCTCTCTCTCTCTCTCTCTCTCTCTCTCTCTCTCTCTTTCTCTCTCACTCACTCTCTCTCGCTCTCTCACTCTCTCTCTCACTCTCTACTCTCTCTCTCTCTCACTCTCTCTATCTCTCTCTCTCTCTCTCTCTCTCTCTCTCTCTCTGTGTGTGTGTGTGTGTGTGTGTGTAGGATGCCACGAGAATGGCCTCTGCAGGCTGTGTTGGCGAGCTGTGTGCCTTCCTGTCTGAAGAGGAACTCAAGAATGTGTTGCAGCAGCATGTCCTCGGTAAGGTCACACACATCTGGGGCTTGCCAGTACTTTGGGATGAGATGCATCAAGAAAAGCTCTTCAGTCTAGAGCTGAATCCTCTCGTGCTATCTGTTTGTCTGCAGCGGATGTGTCTGGCGTGGACTGGATGGTGCGTCACGGACGTAGTTTGGCTCTGGCTATCGCGGTGAAGTCCGCTCCTGATCGGCTGTGTTCGGAGGAGTTCAGCTCGTCTGTGCTGGAGGCCGTCTTATCCAGTGCCACCGCAGACAGAGTAAGACACCGCAGTGAATCAGTGGAAAGTCCAGCTCGTGTTGTAACCCAGTGAGGCCAAAAAATGCCTGTTTAGGGCCAAAAAAATCTTACAATTGACCGTCAAAGCTTAGGAATATTCAAATGTTTGTTCATTGCTTGAACCTTTAAAACTTTCCTAAATCCACGGACTGGTTCTTCCTCATAAATGCTCACTGCCGCTGCTTTCCATACTGAATAAAGCTCAGGGTTTCTTACGCAGCATGCAAAATACAGAATTCGCCATTTTAGTCATATGTGTGTTTCCAGACTGTTATCACTATACTGATTTCTAAAATATATAATTGAGAAAAGAAAAAAAACACTAATAATGTTAATCGATTTATTAAATTTAAATAAATAAAAAAAGTCATAGATGTATCTATCATTCAAGTGGTTTTTCATGAGATTTAGAGCAGGCAATCACAATTTTCCATGACTGATTAAATTGTAAACTTTGTTTTAAGACAAAATTAAGTTATTGTAACCAATGTATTGAAATAATATTGTAATCCATAATACTGTTGATTTTGCCATGAATATAACGATTGCAGCTGATAAGGTGATAAATCATCAATAAATACATACAATAATTTATCACATGTTCAATATGGTCTGAAACATCTGGACATTTGAGTAAGGGATAGGATAGAATTTTAAATGTAAAAAATGTGTAAGAACCTTGGAAGCCTGACTTCTGGGTGTCGTTTAACACCAGGCTAAAAGATTAGCGCTTATGATTTTCACAAGATCTTGCTTTTTTGTGCTATGCATTCAGCGTTGTATAACTGTGGTGCAAACATCTGATTCTCGTGTGTGTGTGTGTGTGTGTGTGTGTGTGTGTGTGTGTGTGTGTGTGTGTGTGTGTGTGTGTGTGTGTGTGTGTGTGTGTGTGTGTGTGTGGGGGTGTGTGTGTGGGGGTGTGTGTGTGGGGGTGTGTGTGTGGGGGTGTGTTTTCTGCAGATCCCCATCGCCTGCAGTGGCATCAGAGCCATGGGTTACCTGATGAGACACCAGCTCCGCTCAGGAGGACCGGAGAGCATCTCACCCCGCATCATCACACAGTTCCACAAGGTGAGACTGACTCCAGCATACACTGATAAACCAGCACCTACCATACAGTAGTGTACAGAATACTGTGTAATGCACACTGACTGCATACTTCATGTGTTTGGGAACACTTTACAAAGTCAGTTTGCATTAACTAACAATTTTGTACACATTGTGAAGAAACTCAAACACGTTAGCTGGACTGACACACATAGAGATGCTGAACTCACTGTCTGCCGTGGCTCCTCCCACAGTGTCTGCAGAACCAGTCGAGTGACATTCGTCTGGTGACGGAGCGCGTGCTGTGGTGGGTGTGTAAGGAGGCGGAGACTCCCGCTCTGGAGCCCAGTCTGGTCAAACCGGTCATCAAAGTTCTGCTGGACAACACCAAGGACAAGAACACCAGCGTCCGAGCGCAGAGCGAGCACACACTCGTCAGCCTGCTGCGGCTGCGCCAGGGAGAAGACGGCATGCAGGTCAGTCATCACACGATGTTCCTCTCTTCCATGCACCCTAAAAAATCATTTTATGCTGTAAATTATCTAAATGTCTGTAAAAAGTACATTTTGTGTAATTGAAGATAAAGCCGGTCTGTAGCTTGGAAAAGAAAACCTGCTGATTTACTATATATATATATATTACAGCAGATGATGCTGATGGTTTTTTTTCCCCCACAAAAGAGAGAAAATAACGAGTGTGTGTATAAATGTATGTATCAGCTTTTACACATGTTTGTGATGAGATCAGTGCACTGGTTAGTCCAGTTATCCAGTCACAGGTCTGAGGCAAAGTCACATCAGTTTTTTGCTGCGCATTGACATTTATTCATTGTTTCCATCTTAGTTTTTTGTGCAACAATTTTCTAATTTTATTTATGCATATGCACGTTTTCTTATCAGATAAAAAATATATCCGACTCAATTGAGCGCACAAGTTTTCATGCACATTTTACGCACATCTTGCTGTTTCCATTCACCATTTTTGTGCAATCTCAATTTGCATAAAATATGTGGATGGACAGCTTCTGATGAAGGATGGTTTTATTGAAAGTGTTGGTAAATTTAATGTATTACAACATTGCATTACTCCTTAAAACAGTAACTAATTGTGTTTCTTAGTTACTTTTATGGTAAATAATGCATTGTTACTTTCATTTCACCTGAACTGGGCTTGCTTGTTTATTTTTTAATAACAAAAACTGGAAACTGTAAAGTGCCTCTAAACATCTCTCCAAATTCCTCAACATGGGAACAGGCCTCAGGGAGAGGTGTCAGTGAAGAAATAGAAAAACTAAGTAACTGATATTATTTAAAAAAGTAACGGATATTTGATGGTAAATTTAAAAGTAATGTTACTTAAAAAGCAATCTGATTTCATAACTAGCGTAACTTGTAATGCATTATTGTATTATTTATGCTGTGCAGATTATTCACAGCTTTTTCCACACAATAAAAACAGACCCTAACACTAACCACCTCTTACACAATGCGTCTGGTAACCAATCATGGCACAGCGCTTGGAATAATGTTTGCATGTGTAAATTGGTTTCAGAGCATCAGTACAATCCTGGACTCGGCCAGTAATGATCTGCTGTCAGAATGTTACCGCCGATCCTTGAAGAAGATCTCCAGCCTTCCCGACTCCAACGAAGAGATCGATGACACCATCCTGACATGATGGACCGCTTCAGCTGCTCCGCTGCTGTATCAGTCAGTCACACACACTCTCCTCACGCTAGCTTGCACTCGCCACAAGGAAAGCCTGGGGAAGTATTTATTGTGCTTAGTCCCTAAAATCTAAATTCTGCATTGTCCTTAATTGGCTATTAATTTGTAAAAGCATATTTTTCGTTTGGTTTTCTTCTGAAAGATGAAGTATTAATTTGTGCCAATTCTTTTCACACATTGATGTTCTGCTGCCCTTTTATATTTCGTTTGGATGGTGAGCAGATTCTCGTTGGTGTAATTGATTTCTCCATGTGCGCGCGTGTGTGTGTGTGTGTGTGTGAGAGACGCGTGAGCCATTAATAACCCAAAGGATGTGATGCTGATTATTCCAATTAGCGCTGTGTCCAATAATAATGGTTGTATGAATAAATAAAAATGAAAACCTTGGTTTAATAAACGGTTTGACTTAAAGAAATTACGTTTGTTTGTGTTTTAGCTCCTGCTCAACATTTCATGCATCTGTGTATAACATCTGAAAACTCATAATTTCTCCACTGAAGTGTCGTTTTCAAGAGAAATCACCCGTTTAAGACATTGTGTACACTTGTGTCTTTAGTTTTACAATTTAAATAACTGAAGCATTGCTTGTGTAGTAGATATTTTTTAGCTTGTGTATTTTTTTAGTTGGTAAAAAACAAAGATCTGAAATTCAAATGATCTTTATTTGTTTAAAGTGGTTTAAAACGGAGTTATGCTATCAGTGAAAGAAAGTTAAAGGTAGTTTAGGTAATTTCAGAGAGGCTAACAACTGCAAGCTAGTTTTAAAAGCATAAGATCCCACCCTCCCTGCATATCATTCTCCAAAGCCACGCCTCCTCCAAAACACATGACCGCGCACAGTCAGACCAGATATAAACACATTTAGACCACTTCCCTTAGTGATTGCTATCAGGATGTAAAGAGAGTTCAACCAGCATAACAAAAAAAAATGTTTCAGACAAATGCAATCAAAATTATATTAAAAACCTGGGTCTTCTGAGATTTTTAATGCTGGAATGTTTTAAATGGTGGTTGAAATTTTGAAGCCCCAAAAAAAGACAATCAAGTGTGTAGGTTTGATTTTGGCATTGGTGCGTACATAACCGCAGACAACAGACCTTTAATTCTTTGATCAAAATTATTGCTAGGGATAATTTAGTCAACGCTGGATATTGGTAGGGACGTCATAGCATCTCTACTAAATTATACACCCTTGAAAATCACAAGCATTGTCCTACTTTGGAAAATATAGTTCTCTCCTTAAATATGAAAAGATCAAGCAACAGATTGAGTTGCTTCAAATTTCACAAAAAGCATATGGACATAATTATGCCAGACATTGAAGCGAGTTGCTGTTTGTCATTCACTGGTTTGGTAATGTGCCACAGAGACATTTTGGTCAGAATTTTTAACGTTCATCCAATCTAATTTTGTGACTTTTCTGTTTTAAAGATGTTTTCTTTGGATTGTTTGACTTCTCAAAAGAGAATATAGGAAAATATAACTTTAAAAGAATTAGTTTCATGCTAGCTAAATTTCACATACATAAAAAAACATGGTTAATACAGTTACTGCTCTAACCATATGGTGTTTGTAGTAAAACTAGTCAATACAAATAAACAAATTGGAAAAAAAAGATTTAGGGTTGTCCGAAGTCCTGATCTGAATCAAATGATTCGCAATCCAAGCTTCTGAAGTTCGGATCTAAATCAAATGATTCACGAACCTGCTACGATCGAAGTCCCGATCTGAAACAAAAGAATCACGAACCCGCTCCGAAGTTCTGATCTGAATCAAATTATTTGCAATATAGAAAGTTTTCAGGATAGCTGGTGAGACCCTGAATATCCTCAGCTGTCGCAGATGGTACAGTCTTTGCCTGGCTTTCTTAACCTGTGTTTGAATGTGTAGTAAACTAACAAAGGAATGTCCATCATCATACAGCCACAGATCTGAAATCGTTATCGAAAGGTTTGAAGGTTTCAGCAGTCTTCAGACACATCTGCAGATTTAGTGCATCGCAAACCCATCTGTGTGTCATTACTGAGGTCATATGCAACATAATTCATCTTCAGCTGAGTCCGAGGAAATCAAATCTGCAGTTTTCTGGCAGACTGTCAAAGTTCAGACTGCTTTGGAAAAGTTGCACAGTTTTCTGGCTCTCGCTGAGAAACTGCTGAGACGTCATGAATACATTGTTGGCACTAAGGAAGAAAAAATGAGACCTTGCTTTAAAAAGCACGGTGGTGGTACCATGGTACAGTGATGGAATCAGATGATAATACTGTCAACAGTGTAGTACATTCCACTGATGATCACCATGTTATCAGGGTATTTACAAATGTAAAAATAAATACAAATACTGTATTATTAGACCAAAACATTATTTTTTTTTGTAAAGCATGTCATGTTTCCATAAATAAAAAAGGTGTGTGTGTGTCTATATATATATATATATATATATATATGTCTATATATAAATCACAAATATCTAACTTTTCTAACAATATCTAACAGTGAATCTGAAAAAAAAGAAAAAAACTTTCAATCATTTTAAATAAAAGTATTTCTATCCAATTTGACCTATTTTATGATTTTGGACATCATTAAATGCACTTGACTCCATTGACCCACATACAGCAAATACATGCATCCTTTGATCCTTTGTATCGCGACGCGGGCTTGTTGACGGCTGTTACGTCATATGGCGTCGGCGCGCTCTGATTGGTTCTCCACCGCTCTGTGCAGCAGGAGGAAGCGCCGTTTCCGGTAATGAGCGAGTGGCTGACACCGCCCAACCCCGACGACAAACCCGCTGCTTTCGGCATCTACCGGGGGAAATTATCCGCTCTTATCCGAGCGGGACATCAGACGGGTTCCAGCCAAGCGTTCGGCTGGAGAGAGGCGCGAAGCTGCAGCGAAGGAGCGGGGTTTGAGCCTTCCACCACCGGCATGGCCCGTGACTACGATCACCTCTTCAAACTGCTGATCATCGGTGACAGCGGTAAGAGACGCCGCGGATGCGTGACGGGAAGCGGGCCGGATCGAGGCTCTGGGGGGCTTTGGGTGTCTCGTGTGAAAGCTGTGAGCTCTGAGAGGCTGTAAATGAACGCAGGTCTGATTTAACGGACGCACGAGCGTGTTTCTGTCGTTGTGCCGCTGCTTTAGGGCTGATCGTCGCACACAGGCCCGAGATCCGGAGATCCTGCTCTAAGCATCATTTATTCTGTACCACAACAGAAGCGCATTGATTCGAGTGCCTCCAGAATGCATGTAAACACTTATGTCTGAATATCAATCAATTAGATTGTAGAGTGTAAAAGTAAGAAAATATAAACGCTTTACAGTCAAAACATTTGAAAAACTTGGTTTAAGATGATAAACTAATAGATCAGTGTTGAAAAGGAAGATGTATGGAGACACTTGCTTGAATATGCTGACAGTGAATGTGATTCTCGACACAATGACTTGATCTTTATACAGAAAATATTGAGATGCACAGATTTAATAAATGACATTCAGACATATTACATGAACCGGTTCTTTTGTCACTTAAATGCTATGTGAAAGTTCACAGGGTAAACTGATTAACGTTTGTGTCTGAATGAAGTGATCAGAAACTGAGATCTGCTGATTTAACACAGACGATGCTTTGTTTGTGGTCTTTTAGTGTAGGTTGGTTAAAGTTGAGTCTCTTGTTCAGGTGTGAGAACAGGACATTAGCGTTTGCACAGAAGTGAAGGCGAGTGTGTCCTGTTTTCACGGGATGGTTAACAGCCAGCAGCACATCACCGCTTGCGGTTCTTGTGGTTTGAGTTTTTGCACCTTCTCGTGCAAAGCAGACGACTCAAATGAGCTCAAACCGTTTGGATCAACTGTATATTATAAAGTCACATTATTTGTGTTATTCTCAATTACTGGTTTGAATCAAGGAATACTAAAATACTATTTTTTATTTTTATAATTTGATATATAGTAAAGGATATATCAAATATTTAGTTTATATATATATATATATAGATAGATAGAGAGTGTAGATATATAAACATTATTTTATTATATATTTTATCTACACTTTAAATGAAAGATCATATTATAAAATATATTATAATACGATTTTAAGATTTATTTATACCTAATAATGAAATATGTAACTTGCATAATAAAATAATAAGTGTGTGTATTGCCATTGAAAGGTTTGGGATCAGTAAGATATTGAATGTTTTTTTTAAGTGCTCATTAAAGCTGCATTCAAAATAAAAAATACTGGGAAAACACTGTAATATTGTGAAATAATTTTTGCATTTTAAAATAAATGCATTCTATTTTAATATACGTATTTATTCATGTGATACAAAGTAAAATTTTCAGCATCATTACTCCTGCAGAAATCATTATAATGATTTATTTATATACTGTATATATAATATAAACACACAGATGTAGTATTCTACACTATATGAAGTGCATCTCTTTATGATATACACAGACTGCACGAGTGAGACGCTGGCTGCTGGCGGATACAGATGGACAGTGAGTCTGTTGTTGTCCTCCGAGGGCTCTGCTTCAGTTCTGAACTCTATTGATATGGTGCAGATCTCTGGTCTGTGATGAAAGAGATTCGGCTGGATTTGTCCCACATGGATAGACAGGCTCTCTTTTGACGCTGGCTGTCTGGCTTGTAATATCACTTCATTTTAAATAGGAACATTTGATCTGTTTCTTGCGTCTGTATTTGTTTGATCATGTTCTCTTTTTGAGAGACTTGAGACTGATTGCTATGAATATCTGTCTGCAGAATAAAAATGCAGGTTGTCCATTACGAGAAAGTCCTGTAATAGTATTTGTGATCCATGTTCTTAAATAACACTTAAAAAAAAAGTTGAGTTCATTAAATTTGAGTTTCCTCAGCTTGTTTTAAGTTTATAGAACAAAAAGTGGGGAATTTCCTACAAAAATATGTAGAACTCAAAAATCTGCTGAAGCTGGTTGCATTAATTTTAAGTTGGCTCATCTTTCTTCTTTTTTTTTTTTACAGTGAAGTTATACTCGCACTACTGGAATCTCAGTTTTTTCCAAGTGATTTGATGCATTTCTATAGACCTGATAAAGCATGTCAACTCTTTTATCCTGTGTGTTAGTGGCATCATTTGTTGGTTTATCTTCCTTTCTGAGAGTCAGCAGTCGTGTGTGTTGGCTGTAGTCTCAGACGGTTCATAAACCACCACGTTCATATTCCTCTGAAAAATCTGCTGTTGTTTTGAATGACCTGCAAACCCCTGAAGAAAGTTACAGGGTCATTGGAAGACGGTCTCTTCCTGTCTAAATGTAGAATAATCTGCGGTGTGGATGGGTGAGATTATTTTGGTCCTGATGTTATTTAAGGAAAGCGTCTCAGCGAGGACGTCATGTTTCTCAGAGTGTAGGTTTTGTCTCTAAGCAGTAAATCTGAAAGCTGTGAAACCACATGGTGAACGTTAACGGTGAGCAGGCGTTAGTCCAGAGACTTCATCTGCTTTGCTGGAGTCAGGATTTATCACGTATCATGGGTTTTGGTTTTGTTTGTCGTTGCAGGTGTTGGAAAGAGCAGTCTTCTCCTGCGCTTCGCAGACAACACTTTTTCAGGTAAGATGCATGAACATGTCTGATTTGAAGGGTACAGACAGTCCTGAGTTTCTGAAACCAAGAGCGCGACTGAAGATTACTGTTACAGCCGTTTGTGTTTGTCCTCCGCCTTATGTTCATTCAATTATACAAGTTCTTAAACAGCTTTAATTTCTACAATGGAGGAATTCATTTATGGAAATTAACTCCATAAAAGTAACTCTTATTTTAATTTGTAAAGAGAAATACGTTTATGAATGATTCATTACCATTCAAAGTTATGGGGTCAGTAAAGAAGTTATTCAGCAAGGATGCATAAAGTTGATTAAAAGTGACAGACATTTATACCATAGATTTCTATATTAAATACTGTTCTTTTGAACTTTCTATTCATCAAAGAATCCTGAAAAATAAAATGTATCTCTGCTTCCACAAAAATATGAAGCAAGCACAACTGTTTTCATCATTGATAATAATCAATGTTTTTTGAGCTGCAAATCAGTATATTATTATGATTTCTGAAGATAATGTGACACTGAAGACTGGAGGAATGATGCTTTGCATCACAGGAATGAATAATATTTAATGCCATTTTTAATGTTGCCTAAAACAGGTATAAATGTATAAAAGTTATTTCCAATTGTAATAATATTCCACATTAATAAAAATGTTACAGTATTTTTGCTCCGACTGAAATCATTGTCATATTATCATGTCTAATGGGTCGTGTGATGCCTAATGAAGGCCAACAGTGTAATGTTCCTAAAATATCCTTCAGGACAATGTTTGTAGAGCGTATTATGAAAATAAAGGACTATGAAAAAGGCCAAGCTAATCTATTATGATGGCATATTCAATGCTCTTTGTGTTGTAGGTAGTTACATCACCACTATAGGAGTCGACTTCAAGATCCGGACGGTGGAGCTTAACGGAGAGAAGGTGAAACTGCAGATATGGGACACAGCCGGACAAGAGCGATTCCGAACCATCACGTCTACGTGAGTCAAACGCATGACGTTATCACACACTGCTGAGCTCTATGTATGTTCTAGACATGATGTGCACATGCATGTGCTGCTTTTCATATTTCATAATAAATCATAACACAAAAGGTTGCTCAGAAATGTGCTCAAAGAAAGTTTAGCACAGGAAGAATAAATCTCCCGTTTCTTTATGGTATTTCTTTGAAATGAATAGAAATATTGCTTTCATTCTTAGTTTCAGTAATAACATTTTAAGACATCTTTGTTTGCGCATGCTGTGTGTGCCAGCGTGGCCGCTACCAGAACGCTTCAGGAATCAGTTTGAAGTTCCTAATTAGTGCTGTAACGTTTTCTACCATCGGCACTCTGGGACTGAAGCTGTCCTTGGGCTTTAAGTTCACACTTCCTGTGGCAAGAGGATTTATCTGTCGTGATGTTTGGATGTGTCTTACTTTTCCTGAAACACACACCATTACATAATAAACTTTGTTTGTGTAGAAGCTATCACTTCATAAAATACATTGAATCAATATAGCTAGCTTAAGTTTCAATTTACGTTTTACCTGAAAACTCAGAATCTTATTGCTGTTGTTTGGATTTCCAATATCTGAACATCTTTATCAAGATACATTTACTTGAGAGGAGTTTAATGAGGCCCAAAACATGAACAAATATCTACTAAAGGAATATTAAAAGATGCAGTAAAAGTTATTGCCATATTCTAGAGGAGAGATATTCAAGCCCTTTTTTTGTAAAGTGAAAAAGTATTCGATTTATTGGAAAGTATTTTTTATTTAATGTTTTAAGCATTGATAAATTATAATACAAGACATTTAGAGACCATATTGACATTGTGTTGCATTCGATTTATTTATTACATTTTCTTGGTCTTAACAAGTCTTAAATTTACTTCATAAAACCTGCATAACCCTCAGAATTATGCCTTACATTAACATATTTCAGACTTCAAACTACATATGTCTGTCAAAATGCAAAGACCCTTTTTTGTAAGTTTTGGACGTGTGTTAATGTGGCAACGTAGTTAAAGTGTGCAATGGCCTGAAGCCGGTTGGTCATTACATAGCTAACAAGGGAATGTATGCTGCTTCGTTAGCATCTCGTTAGTGTGTGTATGCATGTTTGTGAGGTTTTGTTAAGGACTGTAACAGGCTTGGTCAATGACACAAGGGTTTGGTCGCTCCAGGCCTCTCAAAGAGCTCTTTGTATGCGCATGCATGTCTTTGTGTCTGTGTTTGGAGACAGAAGACGGCCTGTGCTTTTAAAGTCAGAGGGCTGTTCCTCATCCACTGTTGGTTACTGAGAGGAATTCTTGTTACTCTTTAAATGATTCTCATTCTCAGGTATTACAGAGGAACACATGGGGTCATCGTAGTGTATGATGTCACCAGTGCCGAGTCTTTTGTCAATGTCAAACGATGGCTGCATGAAATAAACCAGAACTGTGATAACGTCTGTCAAATATTAGGTGAGTTCTCCTGGAAATGTTGCATGTTATATTTCATTTTAATATTATATTACATAATTTTGATATATTGTATATAAGTCCAGTTCTATTTGTAAATGACCACTGTTTTGATTGGCTAATATCTTTGCATATGAAATATGGTTTTAGTTCACACTGTGGGTAGTCATATGTTAATGAACCCATGGTTGTGATGTTACTTCCATGATATGAACCCTTTAGTACATGAACTAGCAGACTTAAGTCAATCGAATGGTGAATGCTATTAATTTCTGTCTACATTTTCTCCCTTCAGTGGGCAATAAAAATGATGATCCAGACACTAAGGTTGTGGAGACGAATGATGCACAGAAGTTTGCTGAGCAGATGGGCATCAGTCTGTTTGAGACGAGTGCAAAAGATAACCTCAACGTGGAGGAGGTGAGTTCCTCAGGGCTCTGTATTAGGACCCTTCAGATTGTGCTGTGAAACACCTAAAACACACTTATGTGCTAGGTCTCTAAATGTACTTTTGCTCTGCTCTAGAGTATTTAATTTCATATTTCACAGAATGAACACTTGAATAATCGATCACTTGTGCACATCCCTAGTTGAAAATAGTCAAAACACAATTGAAATGACCTGATGCATGTCTCTGTGTAACATCTATTTTACAGCGGCTTCAAACGTGGCTCATCTAATCAGATTTTAGAGCCGTAAAGTGTGTTGATCTTTATTAGAATCAGTTTTGGAGGGTGCAAAAACGTGTGTTTTTCTGGTGTTTGTGTAGATGTTTAACAGCATCACAGAGCTGGTGCTCCGGGCAAAGAAAGAGTCTGTGGCCAAACAGCAGCAACAGCAGCAGAACGATGTGATTAAACTCGGCAAGAATAGCAAACGAAAGAAGAAATGCTGCTAGTGGACGAACAGACGTTCTTCTGTCTCCGTTAAGATTTCACAAAAACAGTGCGGACAAATGCAGTCCTTTCTGGACCGAGACAAACCACAAAGACTTTTTAAAAGAAAATGTACAGATTTTATGAGAGTCGAGGAGTTTTATGTGGAATTCGTGATATTTAATAAAAGATCCTCCTCCTTTATTAAAGGACCAGTAAGCTGATGTGATCGCCAAACCGTGCAGGTTTCTGTATGCTTTCAGAATTACTCTTCAGTGATTATATATCTCTATTATCCACCATCTCAGGAGTGATTTTTATTTTCGTCTCTCTCTTTCAACGATTCTTCTCTTTTTTTGTGGAATGACACTTTTTTTCTGCAAGAACAATTTGGGCCTTTCCCCCCCTTTGTGCATTTTTTTTATGAAATCATACAAATACAGACATTTACTCACCATGAACTCATCTGGAGACTTATGCCAACCACTTTTTCTTTGAGTTCATTTTAGACTGATTAGTGATCCATCATGTGTTTTAATTCTCTGATTGGATCTTTTGTTATTCCTATCATTGAGTGAATCTCAAACATCTCCAGGTCACATTTAAAAATCATTTCTATTTTGCATAAAGAAAATGAAGACGTTTAGGATCAAGCCCATTTCATGCCAAATTCTTGATGAAATTTAATGTTATTTATACATTGTAAATAATCATATATCATCATAGTATTTGTTGTGCTGCATTTAATTGATACTTATTTAAGTAAATCATTGTAACAGTCATTTTATTTTTCTGTAGTACATTAAAAATGACTTATTTTAATAAGAATATAATTAGAATTTAAATATTTTCAGTTATATGCATTAAAAAGGCTTGAATCATAATCATAAAAAAATGTAGTCCATTAAAAACATTATCCTATGATCCTAATACAGGCTTTATTTTTTTCATGCAAAGGCAATTAGTTTTTGCCTTTTAGATTGAGATGTTTTTTATGAGATTCACGGCGTTAGTTCAGGCCTCGGGTCTTCATGATGTGGACAGCAGAGCTCCTTTGACATTCAATGACATCTTCTGCCGCTTCAGGCTCGTGTTTTCCCGTGAAGATGAAGAGGATGATGCTGCCATAACCTCAGAACAGTGTTGCCACACACTTCTCTTCTGTATCAGTCGTTGTAGTATTTCTCTGGACGCTGGAGTCGCATCTTTGGCTTTGTGGATGCATTCGATTGAAGCCGATGTTAAACAAGACTTCATCTTCTGCCTCTCACGGAAGAGCGATGTTGTTGTGCCATACGAGGTACAATCTTCTGGACCCGGAAGATGCTGGTACAAGGTTTAAAAACATAACAATTACCGTGTTTATGCACATTTGCAAAGTGTCCATTGCTAATATGAGATGTAATATGTGGAAGGGAGATGTTATGTTAAAGTGTTTAAGCCAACAGGGTGAACCTGACTCTTTGGTTCATCCCTACATCTCTTGAATCCGCTGTAGAAACTTTGACTGAATAGTATTTATTTGCCCGATACACAACCTCTGCCATCCCTCTGTCATCTTCTATGAATCTCACCAAAACATGACTGGCCCTTAAAAGGAAGTTATTTTTCATAAAAATGAAGCCTATTTTTAGGCACATTATTGTTATTTTTTTGCATTGTAATGTTAATGTAGCATTTTTTGCAAAGAATTAGTCATTAACAAAACATTTCCCAAGTGAAAGTGAAGCACATTTAGGCACATTATTTCTTTATTCTGCATTAAAATGTTAACGTAAAAATTTAGCTTTTTTGCAGAAAATTAAAGACCACAGTTAGTTTTTTATGCGATATGCATATAAAAATGAGTTTGTGTAATGAATGTAGATCTGCATTTGTCCTTACAACACAAAGTTATGTTCTTGGTTTGCATTAAAATGTTCAAGTAAAATGTAAATTTTTTGCAATGTAAAGTACTTGAATTAGTTTTTAATATATCTGTATTGAAGTCATAATGATTTTTTTGAGCATTGTGCATTTTTTGCAGATTTTGTATTTATTTAATGCAATTAATTTAGAGCTGCATTAATTAATTACAACACATAGTACAATGGTATATAAATGCTTCAAAACTGAAATATGCAAAACATGGAAAAGATTAAGGAACCTAAAATGAGCTTCATTTTTTTATGTATATATATTTTTTATATCTAATGTAATTTTGTTTTTGAGAGGTTTTGTGAGATTCACCAATGAAGATTTTTTTCATGATTAATTTAGGAAGTCAAGACTGAACACAAGCCCTGACTGTGCTGTGAGTCATGTGACTTCAGTTCATCATACATGTGCATATACGTGCACGTTTGACATATTAGCACATGTGCTGGTTGAAACACTTTTATCAGCTGTGGTTATATTATACACTGGAGAAAAGAAACCTCCCCTTTATGAATTCAATCCTTAATAAATATTTTAAGAATTAATATTTGACACAAGCATGCTTGTCTTTGTCTTTATTAATCATCATCACGTTGCACATTTGTTTACAAGCTTTGCTCTATCTTAATGTGTATCTTCACTTTTATTACTGGAACATCTGATAATTGAGAAGATTTAGTATTTGTTTTATTCGGATACATCACAGTGCGTTTCACTGTCAAGACACTGGAAGCTTTTCAAACAGCGACATGCGTTTGTCTGCATTTGTATATAACTTGGTATTTTAAAGGAATCTGTTGGAAAAATAAGAATTTATAATTATAAAAACACATCAGATCAAACTCACTAGGAGTATAAATAGCAAACACTTTATGGAAAGTATAAATCTTCCTTATTTACATGTTTACCACCGGTATTACCTCCAAATGTACAGATACATACACTGTGTCTGGAAGGGAAGTGATATAATAGCTGTGAGAGAATTCGCTTTAAGTCCATTTGACACTTTTTTCTGGTTTATTCAAAGAATTAACAGATCGGCATGAATAATTCAGACTTAAGTGTTTCATATTTTACTATAAATGTACCGAGGTTCATGATATGAAGTTTTATTTTAGCAACCATTTTTGAGATTTACTGCAAAGATAAAGTGTTTGAGTAGATGTATGTATGTTTTTAATATGTTGATTTTTTAGAAAGTGCATGAAGGAAGGAAAATTGGCACTAATGAGGCTGGTGAGAACCATTCATATTTGCTTTATACAATATTATTTACTCTCCCTCTTTTAATCTGCCCCCCCCCCCCCCATTTATTCTATGTAAAATAATCTTTTTGAATCACAATCAGATCAACAGGATCAGGATAGAATTGCTTAATACTCAATATTTCTATTAAAATAATTAATCGAACGTCTATTGATCATATTCAAACAACTTGTGTTTGTCTTCTGAATGAAATATACATAGAAAGACGTGCACATCCGCTCACATGCATGAAGAAGTGCTGCTCGTCTGAGGGACTGGTTTTTGTAGAAATGGGAGATGACTGCGGACACACACACTTTCACAACAGCGGCTCGCACAGATTTAACACACAGACCGGAGAGACTTGCAAAAACAGTGTTTAAATGGCAAGAGGACAACAGTACAGAGTCAACGTAACGAGACGTGTACAGAACCGTGTGTGAAATGCAAGAAAAGACACATACAGAAGAGAGACGAGATGTGTCTGCTGTCTGGAAGAAGCACTGCTGATATCAGGACTCAGGAGAAGCACTACAGGACACAAGCATCCTCTTTAATCATAGATTACCACTTTTGAATAAGCATTTTAGAGGGGTTTTATCTTTTGAAAAGGCACAAGAATATTTACATGCACAAATGTACATTTTTTTATACATTTAGTTAAATATTTAGACAAATGCCAACCACTGGAGTTGTTTTCTGTGTAATTGTAATCACTTTATAATACACAAATGTGTTCAAATTTCTGTATTCATATTAAAAAGGTCACTGTAGTGAATATTAAAATGACCAGTGTTTAGTGTAATGCATTACTAAGTAAATAGTTACTGTAATTGAATTATTTTCCCAAGAAAAATAGTAAAGTATGGGATTCTTTTCTGTAATCATGTTTTCTTTCTGTAAATTCATTGCAGTTACTTCTGATGCATAAAACTACTGGATTTTCCATCCAATTTTTACTTCTAATGATAAAATATGTTATTAATGGTACCTTCTCCATTTAAATAATTAGGTCAGTTCAAGAATATTGATGCAAGTTTGAGTTATTTATTTGAAAGAATTAAAAGAGCATTATCCTGTTTGTCCTTGTATTGTTCAACTGGTCGAGCGTAATTCAATACGTTTTAGAGAGAGTGATTTGTCCAGTAATCTAGTTACACTGTTTTAGAGACACTTGCCCAACTATACGCATGCATCTTTTCCCCTGTTGAGCTGTAGTGCCTCTCCTGGGTCCAGGTGGAGCAGCGTGTGATGTACTGCGTCTGGATTGAGTTTTCAGATGTAGTGCCTCTCCTGGGTCCAGGTGGAGCAGTGTGTGATGTACTGCGTCTGGATTGAGTTTTCAGATGTAGTGCCTCTCCTGGGTCCAGGTGGAGCAGCGTGTGATGTACTGCGTCTGGATTGAGTTTTCAGATGTAGTGCCTCTCCTGGGCCCAGGTGGAGCAGTGTGTGATGT
The DNA here is from genome assembly GCA_003573665.1 of Oxygymnocypris stewartii. Classification (NCBI taxonomy): domain Eukaryota; kingdom Metazoa; phylum Chordata; class Actinopteri; order Cypriniformes; family Cyprinidae; genus Oxygymnocypris; species Oxygymnocypris stewartii. Next base: position 60,577 of record QVTF01021317.1, read on the forward strand.
ACTGAGTCTGGATTGAGTTTTCAGATGTAGTGCCTCTCCTGGGTCCAGGTGGAGCAGCGTGTGATGTACTGCGTCTGGATTGAGTTTTCAGATGTAGTGCCTCTCCTGGGTCCAGGTGGAGCAGCGTGTGATGTACCGGGTCTGGATTGAGTTTTCAGATGTAGTGCCTCTCCTGGGTCCAGGTGGAGCAGCGTGTGATGTACTGCGTCTGGATTGAGTTTTCAGATGTAGTGCCTCTCCTGGGCCAGGTGGAGCAGTGTGATGTACCGGTCTGGATTGAGTTTTCAGATGTAGTGCCTCTCCTGGGTCCAGGTGGAGCAGTGTGTGATGTACTGAGTCTGGATTGAGTTTTCAGATGTAGTGCTCTCCTGGGCCAGGTGGAGCAGCGTGTGATGTACCGGGTCTGGATTGAGTTTTCAGATGTAGTGCCTCTCCTGGGTCCAGGTGGAGCAGCGTGTGATGTACCGGGTCTGGATTGAGTTTGCAGATGTAGTGCCTCTCCTGGGTCCAGGTGGAGCAGCGTGTGATGTACCGGGTCTGGATTGAGTTTTCAGATGTAGTGCCTCTCCTGGGCCCAGGTGGAGCAGCGTGTGATGTACCGGGTCTGGATTGAGTTTGCAGATGTAGTGCCTCTCCTGGGTCCAGGTGGAGCAGCGTGTGATGTACTGCGTCTGGATTGAGTTTTCAGATGTAGTGCCTCTCCTGGGTCCAGGTGGAGCAGTGTGTGATGTACCGGGTCTGGATTGAGTTTTCAGATGTAGTGCCTCTCCTGGGTCCAGGTGGAGCAGCGTGTGATGTACCGGGTCTGGATTGAGTTTTCAGATGTAGTGCCTCTCCTGGGTCCAGGTGGAGCAGTGTGTGATGTACTGCGTCTGGATTGAGGAGCAGTGTGATGTACTGCGTCTGGATTGAGTTTTTCAGATGTAGTACCTCTCCTGGGTCCAGGTGGAGCAGCGTGTGATGTACCGGGTCTGGATTGAGGAGCAGTGTGTGATGTACTGCGTCTGGATTGAGTTTTTCAGATGTAGTGTCTCTCCTGGGTCCAGGTGGAGCAGCGTGTGATGTACCGCGTCTGGATTGAGTTTGCAGATGTAGTGCCTCTCCTGGGCCCAGGTGGAGCAGTGTGTGATGTACCGGGTCTGGATTGAGTTTTCAGATGTAGTGCCTCTCCTGGGCCCAGGTGGAGCAGCGTGTGATGTACCGCGTCTGGATTGAGTTTTCAGATGTAGTGCCTCTCCTGGGTCCAGGTGGAGCAGCGTGTGATGTACCGGGTCTGGATTGAGTTTTCAGATGTAGTGCCTCTCCTGGGTCCAGGTGGAGCAGCGTGTGATGTACCGGGTCTGGATTGAGGAGCAGTGTGTGATGTACTGCGTCTGGATTGAGTTTTCAGATGTAGTACCTCTCCTGGGTCCAGGTGGAGCAGTGTGTGATGTACTGCGTCTGGATTGAGGAGCAGTGTGTGATGTACTGCGTCTGGATTGAGGAGCAGTGTGTGATGTACTGCGTCTGGATTGAGTTTTCAGATGTAGTGCCTCTCCTGGGTCCAGGTGGAGCAGTGTGTGATGTACTGCGTCTGGATTGAGGAGCAGTGTGTGATGTACTGCGTCTGGATTGAGTTTTCAGATGTAGTGCCTCTCCTGGGTCCAGGTGGAGCAGCGTGTGATGTACCGCGTCTGGATTGAGTTTTCAGACGTTTACATTCAGTTCTGATCAGACAGCGAATCCTCCAGAAACACTAACAAACCAGACTACACGACAGACGAGCGCTTACATATAGATTGTTCTAAAAAAAAGTTGATTTATCATTCAAAAGTTATACATTTACAAATATATTGATTCTTTTTTTTTATTCCAAACCAATGTGTCTTTGTACGTATAAAAAAATCACTCTTTGGGTTTCTCCAAACCAAAACTCTGCGAGAAAGAAGACAGCTGCATAGCTTTGCTCAAAATCTGCCCGACTTTCACTGACTGAACCCAAGCTCACACTCACACACACACACACCGAACACGAGACAGAAAACACACCCATTACAGCTCACGATCAGGACACAAGTGCTCCCTTCATTCTCAGGCTGGAGGAAGTACACACTAGAAAGGACCCGGGCTGTGTCCAGAATAACACCAGCACACTACACCTTCAGAAATTAAAGATACAGGACTGTCTCTTGGCGTGGTCCCCTTTCAAAAGGTATTAATGTGTGCATTTAAGGTAACATTTACCGTTGAGGAGTAAACAAAGGTACAAAGATGAATCTTTTAGCTTCCGTCTCTTTCTGTGGCACCACTAGTGACAATTTTGCACCTTTTTCCTGAGAGTGTAGTCACACTATGCCTGCAGTCTTTTTTGTATACAAAAATACTCAGATGAGCTACTACAGTAGCCAAAATGTGCAGTATAGATATACTCATTGGATTGAATACTGTATCCCACAATGCAATGCACTTGACTGGACCTTTACAGTGTGACAAATGAACTGGAAGTAATATCAACAATGATTTGTAACATTTCTACACTGTAAGAAAAACAATCTGTAAAAAGTGGGAAAAGGTCCTGGTGATTTTCTGTCAGGACATGATCTGTTTAGTCACTTTAACACTACACTGTGCACTATTTTTACAGACGTTTCCTAGTGTAGTGACAGTTTTTTGACAAATGTTAAAAACAAAAGCAATGTAGCATTCTGCAGTTTGAAATATTGTCACATTATTTGTCTTTTTAAACCAGTGTGTAGTGTATTTGATTCTGAACACAGCCGCCGTTTCAGTGCATCTCTGAGGACTGAGATTTATTGGTGCGTCTTCAGTTTAGTGTTTCTCTGTGATTTATGTAGTTTGTAACGTGTGTAAACCTTATTTTCAATGCCGTTTTTTCAGACGCAGTCTGCAAGTTACAGCTCAACACTTCTGCTCTTTGGTTCATTGGCGTCAGATTGTGTCGCTGAAGTTTATTATCAAGCAGCGTGAGACATTTTCTACAGAAATGTGCTAAAAAACAAGCAGGTGTTTGATAAAATAGCCACAACACATTTATTTTTCCTGTTGCATTATTATTATTTGTATATGTTGCGTGCTTTTATACGTTTTTGATTCTAAGCAGCTGCTGAAAGTTAATTTGATATAATATTCGTGGTTGTTAGAAAATTAATTACATTCATTAGTTGTTTTTTAATGTAAAATGCCTCTGTGAATGAACCCAAGAGCAGAACGTCTGTAGCTGTTTCTGATTTTAAAGATGCAGCATTCAAACATCATCTATAATCAGGCCCAAACCCAATCAGTGTCCGAAACTGACACATTTATGCCAATTTATGACTATCAAGTTATGCTACACCACCTTCGTATTTCAATAATACTGCCATGTTTTCTCCCGAGATCAGTGCAGAAGTCCAGTCGTGGTGATGCTGAAGCGTCTGAAGTCCAGGTCATCCTGAGTTGAGTCTCTTGCCGTGATTTGTCGGGGAGTGAATCTCTGGCAGTGAGGTGAGGAGAAGCTTTCCGAGGCACTCGCAGGGAAACGGACCTCTGACAGGACTGGAGACTTCTGGGAGCTGTTGAACAGACTTGTGTTCTGCTCCTAAAGCTTTGTGAGGGAGGATTGTGGGTACAGATAAAGTGCAAAACGGCTCGAAGCCGTCAGAGACCTCGGTTTATCAGTGCAGTGCTTCTCAACCGGTGGCTCGTGACCCAGAAGAAGGGTTTTACAGTCAATTATTGGGTGCAGACAACATAAACATATGTAACACTTCACTTAAAGGCTTTGTGTAATTCATCTTTAAAGGTATTATATGTAATGTATTATATCTTTTCAGAAATTGAACCCAAATGTAAAATTGTAACCAAAATTAAAATGCATTATAATATTTGAAGGTCTTGTGTTTTAATGCATTATGTATTCTAAAGGTGTAACAATAAGTAGATAAGTATTATAATGTATCATAACTGGTTACAATTATTCACGACATAAGTGCATAAGGCTAAATTAATGCATAAAACGAATTTAATAATGCATTATATATAAAGACTAAGTGTAAACAACATCTTTCAGTTTAAATGTAAGATTTATGTATTTGCATAAATTGCATAACATTTCCATCTTTTGAAATGCACAGTTTGAACAAAGTAATGTGATGCATATTTGAG